>KK351088.1:856349-948070 GCA_000671755.1 Glossina brevipalpis
ATAATCTATATACCATATTCTATACACTATATTCTGTATACTATATTCTATACTTTATGTTATATTTTCTCTATATTCTGTACTCCATGTCCTGCACTCTGTATGCTACGTTATGTATTCTTTTTCTGTGGTCTTTAATCTACATCCTGCATTCTATATTCTGTGTTCTACATTATGTATTCTGTGTCCTATATTCTATTTTCTTTACATCCTATGTCTATGTTTTATATTCTGCATTCTACATCCTATGGTCTATATTCTATGATGCATACTCTATGCTATATTCTGTGGTCTCTATTCTATATTCTATATGTACTTTTTATAATCATTCTGTATTCTATACCCTAGATTCTATTTTTTTTGTATCCTTTATTTTCTCTATCCTACGTTCTATATCCTACTTTCAACATCCAGGAAAAGTCAAAAAAGTCGAACTATTTTTGTCAGTAACGAGACTGACTCTGCTGTATTCTATATGCATACAGACACAAAACTCATGCAGATACCGAAGCGAAAATTTGCAATTTTGGTCTAAATATATCGTTATTGAAACATTCATGCAAGAGGTATTTAATATTCCATTCAAGACGGGTGTAGCCGCTTAGTTTGTGTTCACTTCAACTCTTTATGTCAGTGGAAGGATAATAAACTACAATTTAAATTTAAAAAAGGCCTTGAAAATCGCAACCGCATGCGTGATTGGTTAATTTCAGGTTCAGGTGTATTAACGATTGATAAGCATTTTCGAAGCTGTCTTATGTAGAAAACCTAACGCAAACTTCTTTTACGATTTCTCTCAAACAACAATTTGTCGTTCGACTGACAGGTCTTCTGATTTTTTTTAATTTTATTTTTCGAAGAATAATTTGTCTGCCAGGCTGCTGTCTTTCTGTCTATCTAGTTGACTAACTTCATCTTCTGCTATCGCTTGTAATGAACTTTTGCATTTTCTGTAATTAAACTTCTTTTTCTGCTTGGCATCTGCATAAAATTGAAATTTTTCAATTCAGCACCAACACCAATGAAACAAAGCTTTTAAACTTGCTTGGAATGTCAGCAAAAAGGCAAAACAAATTGATGTTGTATTTCGTTTCGTTTATATATCAAAACGATTTGCAATTTATAAAAAAAAAAAAACAAAATTCTTGTTTTGAAAAACATTATATGATTACAAGTATTACACCTTAACCGAGATGACCAATCCCAGTTTTTTTTTTTAAGGCGGTTTTTATTTCTATTGCTTACACAAACCTGCATCACTCGGCGTATGATTTTATTTTTAGAGATAATTTATGATTTACTATTAAAGTCAATGATTTAAGTCATCATTTATTCAGAGTAAAATACGGATCTTTACTGAAAATCACTTTTATTAAGTTTCATAAATTGTTTCTAAACTCTAAAGAAATATTTCTTTTCTTTTTTTTCAATTTAATCCCAGAAACTTATTTTACAATTTTTTTTTGATTGCAAGAACTTCTGGTTATAAACATTTGTAATTGCAATCATAACCAGTCTTCAGTTAATCAGTCAAATGTTTAATTATGTAAACACTCATTCATATAAGCAGTAAATGTTTTTAATAAACAAACTGTCAGCTAATTGTGAAGTTACGCAAAAAACATAATTACCAATGATAAGCTCTTGAAATGCCAGGCATTTATGCGTTAAGATGTATTTTAATAGAGATTCAAACAAAAGACTTAAGCGAAAAACTTCATTAACAGAATATAACACAAATTGATACTTAAGCTAAAGTTCGGAAGAGATTTCGAATTCCAAGGATGTTAGTTATGAAAAATTTTTGTTTTTTTTTAATATTTCAGAATAATCTTAAGCAAGAAATACAACAACAACAAAAAAAAAAAAATTCAAATGAAATGAATGCTGTAATACACCCTGCAATACGCGACACATTCGCTAATCGCACCAATATTTTCGGTCGAGTGTGCATTTCAATGATGTGTGGGCCTTCAGAAATCCGTTACTGACCCACGTTTAGTGGTAGTGAAAGGATGCATATTGCAAAATGGCTGAAAAAAACTTTCCAAATCCGCATCACTAAATGGATGAGCTTAACTGTAAATATGTTTATGTAAGACTTAGATTAATTACAATTTTTTTCTTGAATCATTATGCACAAAAGATAGGATTATGTGTGAAATAGCACATCTGTCACATGCCCCTGACCGCTTTGCTGGCACGTAGGCACTCTTCTATCAAGATTTTCCATGATCATTTTGCTTGACCAGCCTCATTATCGAAGAACTGTGGTCCAATGATATTTTCAGACTAAAATTCGTACCAAACAGTGATTGTGTATGGGTTTTCTGAATCCCAAATTCGGCAAAAATTCGACGATTTACAATTGTGGATATTAACTCCATAGATCGGCCATATGTTGTATGAAATCTACGAACTGTGGCTGTCAAATTTTCGTTATTATTGAAATATTGCTCAATAATGAAAAAGACAATACTTTACCGCACAAATGGCGGCGAATTCAAATTTTGTGTAAATTTTAGGATGCCCTTTATATATGTATATGTATATGAACATATATGTAATTATATCAAATATTTGCATATTTTACATACTTTTTTGCATAAGATTCTTTTAAACTGGGTACTGTCTATTAAGTTTTCCTTCCGCCCGTCCGAAAATATTATTTACATTTTATTAAATGAAAGCAGATTTCACGAAAAATTCTTTTTTTTTAATTCTTCTTTTATTTCAAAATATTTCTACATAACTATTAAAGAATATATTTTCAATTCTTAATTAATTATTAACGGACAACAATGTTTTTGGACATTTAGGTTATCTTCTCGGAATAAATATTCATGGTCATCTATAATGAGAATTTTTCTTCCTTTTATAACTTCTTTTAATTACTATAAAGCGTATACAATTTTACAATCGTTCGATTCTAGTCTGTCTGCTTTACATGATAAATATAATATTTATAGTTTTCTTTATTTATTAACAAATGAATATAACTAATGATTATTTCTATGGTATTTCACAATTCTAAATAATCATTAAGTAAATGCATTCAGTCTCATAAATTTCATATTAACATTTGCGGTTCTTTTATTGGTTTCGCAAACACATAGAAGTAAATATGTGTAAGTATAAGATGAACAGATGACCCTCCTACGCTTGGCAAGAGAATCCAAAAAATAAAAAAAAAAAAAAAAAATTAACCGATAAAATATTAATAAAAACAAGTGTTATTTTCAAACCGTAATCATAGTGCAGCACTTGGCAAATTTTATATAAAATTTTAATAAACACTAATAACATATGAATAAAACAACAGCTAACGATTGATTATTGGAATGTTTAAGTGATACAATTAAGTTTTGTTAAAGCTGAGGACAATCAAAGATGATCGCCTGGCTACTTGGTGTATGTATATATATAGAATGTATAGTAAAGTTCAAGTTAATATTATAACAAAAATTCTTTTTTTTTTTTCTAGTCATTTTTAAACAATTCTTTTCTATTGCTATCGAAGCTTTGGCTGTTGCCTTTGCTGTGGTAGTCTGCTGCGGCAGCTTTTATTTGGTGATGTCAGTGTTGGTAAATTATTGGATTGACTATGCTTTGATGTGCAAATGTATATGTATGTCTATGTACAAAGTAATAATTTATACAAATATTATGTGCGGCTTCATTGCAATTTGCTGGTTTTTCTTCTTACAACCGTTCAGTATAAATATTCCTGCTGATAGGCTATAACATCACAGTTTTCTAAATTACTTTATACGACCGTGTCGCAGTAATTGTTTAAGTAAACGACCCTAAGGATATTTTTTTTAAGAATTGTTTACAACTCTATAAACATGGAAAACTTTGTAAGTGTTGTGTGTTATAATAAATATTTGCAGTAAACGCTATAAAAATATTAAATGAAACTATCAAAAAACAAAAGGACCGATTCAAAGTGTTGATGGAAAATAACGATAGATAAGTAAAGTTTTAATGTGTTTTATTTTGTGATTTTATCTAGAAATTGACATCTTTTTGTTGTTTTTTAATTATTGTTTTATTAATGAATTATAATAAACCATTATATAAACAAATAATTTAATTATTATAAAACACATTGAAGTAAGGAATTGTGATCCTTCATAAAATATAGATATGAAGAAACGTAAGCTTTGATCACTAGCCAGCATACTTTGAAGGTTAATCGATTTTGTTTATCCGGGGACAGGATAGCTGTAGCGTGAATATTTATTACGCTATGTAAAGGAAGCAATTGGTTTATTTTATCTTACATTTCCTGTGAGCGATGATAAGATTTGCTTATCATTTATTCCTCGGAAAATTTTGATTTTTATTTCAAATTTTAAATTACGACATCCGTTTTCATAAATATGATGACTTATTAGAAAGCATAATAAAAAGGTATTTCTGTCGTTCATACGTGTCCTTTCTTTCTGCCCGAATTTATGGTTTACATTCATGATATTAAATACACACATTATTCTTTACCATAAAAAAAGGGATTAAAAAATATTCCCTTCGTCGCCATCTTGACAGTTTTTGGTCTTCTTTTTCCCTGTCCGAATATATGATTTACACTTGCCATAATAATTAATAATAAATACTTTTTTTTTACTAACAATGATTTTAACTACGGGATTGTATCGATTTTTTTGTGAAAATGGTGAATTTGTAAGGAGCATTGCTTACGTCCGCATATATGGTGTACATTTGGTTTGTGTAGTACCCAGAGTAACTATGCCAATGTTTCTATGAATTGAAAATCATATTTTCGGACGAAATCTTAGCTTACAAAATGAATTAATTGCCTTTCATTGTTTCGTAACGAATCTTAAAATATTACAAATGATATTCATCTTCACTATGTTTACCTCGGTGCAATCTGTATAGAAAGGTAAAGCAAGATGATCAAAATCTTACGCAAAAGTACAAGTAGTAGATTAGTTGTGAATCAATTCACAAAAGATCGGTACACTAAAAGCTACTAAGGGCAGCTTAGGATTATTATTCATTTAGCATTGGATTTATTTGGAAAATTATGTCTGGTTCTTATTCAACCATATTTAAGATCGCATTCATTGATATTCACTAATATCCACTAAAATTATAAATAATTTTTTTTTATTATAAAAAATTCCATGTGTCTTCATTCAGATAATTAAAAAAATCTTCCAATTAGAACCCATCCTACGATAATGATGGGGTATTGAGCATCTAGAATGACTTCTTGCAGTCATGCTTAACAATTTTAGGACTAATAAAATCACTCCCATAGGGTGTGTTGTTGTTGTATATGTCTGTAAGAAATCAAAGTTTTCCAAAGAATCCGCACTTTGCGATAGGAGTTTTAAAAAAAATACAAAACATGAGAAAAATTCCTAAAAAAGAAAAAGGATTAGTTCCGGAAAAGAGAACGAATAATAACCACTCTGATACCCAATTGGTCGATTTTTTTATTTCTACAGCTATTGCTATTCCTTTGCTAAGAAGAAATGGTACTTTAACGAAAAAAAGGTCTGGGAAAGGATGAGTTTCTATTTGGTTTTGAAGAGTGTTTCAAGAAATTCGTTCATTTATAAGACTGGTCATCAATACCTACCTTACTGACATCAATACCTTACAGCCAATCATTATAATATTCTTGAAAATTATTTATTGGAAAAAGAATTTAATAAAAACAACTTATTACATGATTTAAATAATGGACTTAATGAAACAAAATTTCAGATGTCTATTGCTTTAATTGCAATGCTTTCACTGGCAGCCGCAATACCACAACGAGTTCAACGACCTATTGTTGTTAGTCCAGGCGATCAAATACCTATACTTAGACAAGAACAAGAAGTCAATTTTGATGGCTCTTACAAATATTCATATGAAACTGGAAACGGTATAACGGCGGAAGAGCAGGGTTATCTGAAAAATCCAGGCTCACAAGCAGAAGCTCAGGTATGTAAATAGGTTTGCAAGAAGAAAATTGCATTTACTTTTAATCGGAAACTGGATATCCGCCTAATTTACATCAGATTTTTTTTTTCAAATAACGTGAATTTATTTCGCATTCTAGAGCTATTGTTAACACATTTGTAAAAGAATTTTTTACGGGAATCTGTGAACTTGATCGAATTAAAATTTTAATCTTAATCTTTTATCACAAATCTTTCGGCTTGAATCTTGAAAGCTACTAATAATTTATAATCTTTGAGTAAAGGCAAACAAAAATATAGATCATCCTCAATATAAAGCCAATTAAGGCATATTAAGAAGAGCTGGTGTAAGTGATAAGGGGTTGCAAGCGATCAACTGCTTAATCAATGATAAAAAACCAAATTAAATACAAATAAAAAGTTTTTGCCAAATCTTTCGATAAAAGTTTTTTTATCGACAAAAGTGCGATTAAATGGTATAGCGAAGTTTATGTGCTTTTCCATATCAGATGATTTAAGCTAATAACTTTCAGAAGTGTTTTATACTTAGCCACTAACTGTTGTTTGCAACTATAGGAAAACAAAAAACAAAAAATACCGTAAACACCCATAATTGTTGTTAAATGGCAATCGTTAGCTAATATCGTATCATATCATTGGCGAAAAGAAGCTTAGGGCAAAATTCATACAATTATGTACTTGGCTACAACAAATTTTAATTCAACTGACATTTCGTTATAATTGGAAAAATGTTTTAGAAATATAATCAAACAACAAAAGATGCCAAAAAATATTAAGCCTTATGATAATAATGATTCGGCTGTGCCGAATATACCCACTACTATGATAAAAAAAGGGATGAAAAGCTAAATTTTTATAGGGGGGCGTGCCAGATTTTTTTGGAATTCCGGTGCAACACAGCCAACGGCAGCCATGGAAAACGTGAGAAAAAGCCAGAGCAAAACAGCCAGAAAGCAGGCGTGCTTTTAGCTTATACTAGTGGCGTGGTCTGTGATCCATTTGGCCCACGTTTAATAGCAACGTCAATGAAAGAACTTCCAATGCTTCTGCCAAATTTGAAGCCGTTATCCTCATTTTTGTGGCTAGGAAAATGTTTACCAAAGGCAGACGGACAAACAAACGAGCAATTAGGCAGACAGACATGCTTAAATCAATTCTAAATTTAATGCTGATCAAGTATATCGCTTTGTGGGGTATCCGATGTTTCCTCCTGGGGGTTAATAGCCAAATGACCGAATGGTCACCTTGGGTGGTGGGTATAAAATTAACCTTAATTAACCCCAAACTTTCATGCAAAAGAATAAAAATTGAATAAATGGAACTAGTATTCTTTTATCCTATAAAACGCACAATACTTTTTTGACTACCTTGTGTATTTATGAGTTGCAGTCATAACGGGACAGAAACATCGAAAATGATTAGCTAAACGGGCCTTAATATTAAAACAAATGTTAAGTGATGTGGCATTAAAAATAAGAGTAAAGAGGACAAGATCAAGATAGAAAATAGTTTTGACATTTCAGTTCTTTCCCTTCCATTGCAATGTAGGAAATTTAAAAAAAATTTTAATTATAATAAAATTTGTAATAATTCGTGTCTACTGCAATCATTTTCTATTTTATTTTTTTTTTTTTTAGGTGGCTGCTGGCTTCTTTTCTTATACTTCACCAGAAGGCATACCAATACGTCTGACTTATAATGCCGATGAAGAAGGTTTTGTACCACAAGGTGATCATTTGCCAACGCCTCCGCCTATACCACCAGCTATACAAAAAGCCTTAGCTTATTTGGCTACTGCACCACCTCAAGTAGACCAACCTCGACCTCAACCTTTCGGAAGAGGATAAATTTTGAAAAAAAAAAAAACTTCAAATCGGAATAAATGACAGAAAGTTTATATATGTGATCTGAATTCTAATATCAGTTGCTGAGTCGTTTGCTGCTTCTCTATGTCATGTTTGCATAATTATTGTATTTGCTCGTGTAAAATTTTAAAATAAAATTGCAAAATTTTATTATGATTTATCTTCTATTATCAATTTCAATATTCGGACCTTGTAAGGTAACATTTCGTCTTGTTTGTTATTAGGAGTACAAATAAGTTGCCGCCATTTGAAAAAATATAACTTGGCTCAAGGGGCCACTTGCCCTTCTCTTACGATATTTATGTTTGACGTAAAAGGTGGAAGAAGTAGCAGCTAATGAAGAACAGTAATACTTCGAATAAAACATAAGAATTTGCTAGTTTTTGGTAGGAAACGATAGAAACTTATTTGTACCGTATTCATACAAAGCCTTTTCAAAGATTTAAATCAGCTGACTGTATGATAACTAAAAAATCTAAAATCAAAACGTGATACTAAATGGAAAGTGAATAATAATGGAGTTGAAGGACTTATATGTAAATATACATTTTCAGGCGTTTGTTTGTTTGCACGAGATTAAAAATGATTTACAAATAAAGTGGAGATAAATAAAAAGAAATAGAAAAAACAGTAAAGCAACACTTTAGATCAGACGTTTTATCAAAAATAGAAATATCTTTATCAAAATTTTGTGCAAAAGGGAAGTTTGTAAAAATTTAGCGCGTTAAGTAAACGGTATATGACCGTACTAGAAAAAAAAGGATTTTTTTTTGTTGATATGGTCGTCGGAAATAAGTGACTTGCGAACAGTATAGGCTGAAGGTTTGGTTGAGTTCGTTCGGTACTTCAGTAAACAAGTGCTGATAATAGCAGAGTATAATGGAAAATTGAAAGGAATTATTTCAAAGAAAAAAAAACAAAGAAAATTATTTTCGGTTTATTTAAAGCAAAGAAGCGATTGCTCGGAGATTTTTCAAAACGCTAATAACTATCTGTACAGTAACTAGAAAATTTGAATTAATGCTTTTTGCTATGCTATGACGTTCCTAACAGAAAATTTTGTTGTTGTTAATGGGGTATATATTTTCTAATTGGAACTGCAAAGCGAAAGTGAATTTTATCCGTAAAACCAAATTAAAGCTTATTGTGTTGGCAACGCAAAGTTGGTCGTATTATTCAACAACAACTCAAACGCCTGTCGCCTCACTTCATCAATCCCAACATTTTCTTAATTCATTAAACCGAGTCGGTAATTCTACGGATTTAATGCAAGATAGCAGTAATGCGAATATCTGTTGTTTATTCTATCAGGATAGCAATATAATGTAAAAATTATTTTCAATCTGTTGTACTAAAATACATTTCTGCCCCTTAAACAATAACTAAAAAAAAAAAAACAAGAAGAGATATAAACAAACTGTATTATTTGTACTGAATTAGATTTATAATTTATAGTTTTTTTCATTTTGATAGCGATTTATATTCGCAGTAACGAAACGCATAAGAGTTTCTTTCATAATCATGAGAATATTTCATCGATAAACCTTCGCGTACAGAACGAGAAACGAAAAAAGTGGCGACGCACGAAATTATCCGTTTTAGTTTGTCCTCGTACTTAAAGAAATGTTTGACATGGTTGCAGATTTTCTATAAGATGAACATATCCGCCGTAGTAGTTCCTTTTATGAGAGACTATATGTTGCATGCGATCTCTTCTTTTTAAATCATTCACGACACTCATATTAAAATTTCGAATGGATAACATGTACGATATCAATTAATTTTATGTAAATATTTTTGACATAGATTCTCGAAAATGTTCTTCAAGTTTTTTTTAAAACTATAAAATTTTTAGATTTATAGGATATGAATTATTATTTATTAAATATTTTATGTTAATTGTTAATATACGTTTTTAAAATAAAACATTTGCTCGCTGATTTGAAAGCCATGATTTTTATTGAGAGCTTTATTTTAATGAGTATTTTGTATAATTTATTATTCAGAGGCAACTTTGTTTCAAAATGATGCCGTATCCATGTCAAGAAAACGATGAAATATTCATTAAGTCTCTCTCGATTTCTTTCTCTCTATTTCTTTCTTTTTATATTTTCTCCTTTTTTGTTCTTGATGACATTGCAAAAAAGAGAATTAATAACATTAGAGAGCGAACACATTGATTCGTTAGAAAGGAAATTAAACATTGAATGAGTTGCAAGCAAAATAAAATATATTTTCTGTTAAACAAAAATAAGTAAAAAAGTTCTGTTAAAACTAGAATTAAAAGACGTCTTCCTCTCTAAATAAAATATTTAATAAAGTTCTGTTAATAAAATATGTTAGAAAGTTTTCTTAATATTTGCATTAAAAGACGTCTTCCCCGCTGTTTTATTATTATTTATATAATTTAAGAATTTGAAAATTAATTTTTCCTTTTATTAACGAAACTTACAAAATCTGCAACATAAGAATGCAAAAAACCGTTTAATATTGTGATATAAAAACTGCTACCGTATAAAAAAAAATATACGTTATATGATACATATATAAACAGACACATAATCTTCTTTAGTAAATATGGAAGCTAATTGTAGATCTTTACTTTATTGATTCAGAACGGACATGGAGACCTCGCCTCAATAGAGTGTATAATGAACCTGAAATGCTCGGTTATTCCCGCCAAGACTTAAACTCCAATATCTGTTAAAATATACTCGGCAAGGAGAGTCCCTGATCAAAACTGAATTGTTAGAAGACATCTTTTAATTGTCAAGATATACTCGGCACAAGATTTTAAACTACTTCAATCCATTAATTAATTAATGATGCTACAATCTTATTCGCACACTATCTTGTAATATCATTCGATTATTCAGTTCGGAATGAATTTCTAACTCATGTAATGTCATGTCACTACAAAGTAATTCCTAATGATTAAAGTGACATTAAAGTGCGTATATAGGCACCATTAAATTGATGAAAGAAATGCCATAAACAAAACAAAAAAAATAAATATAAATAAATACTAATGCATCTTAAAAATAATAAGTCACCTAATTAAGCTATAAAATATTAACGTCTCCAGGAGTGTAAATCAGCTATAAAGTACATCTCATTAATGGCTATATTTTACGTCCCCATATTTAATGAGTTTAATAGATTTGTTAAATACCAATTAAGCAAACTCTCGCATAATTTAAAAGCTCCTAAATGAATATCTTTATTTTTATAGTCATCAAAAAAGGAAAACAAAGAGTTAAGGTTGGGACATAGGTTCGTCGTTCATTTTGTAACACATGGAAATAGGTAGCAGATAAAAATACACAAAATCATTATCAGGTAAAAGGTTGTGAAATAATTTTTCCAATCTTCGTCCGTCTCTCTCTCTGTTAACCGTTTAGAATCTTAACGATCATAACAAATACACAGAGAAGTGAATCGTCCTTCACCATAAGATGGGAGAGCCCAGAAACCGATCCGTAGTAGTAGATATTGCTTCAATGAGGCTTTTACAATTAGTAAATAGTAAGAGTAAATAGTGTTTAGTTTTGAAATTATAATCATTAACCATCAATTTAAAGTCAATTCCTATGGATTCAAGGCTCAAGACATTGGATGGTTAGTAAATGCCCTTCATCGCATATATATAACTCTCTTAGTGTTATTTGAATATTAAAACATTAAACATTTTATGCGAAACCCTGTATAATTAAAGTCCACAAAACTCATAAATAATTTTATTTAATGCCTTTTTCTCTGCCTTTGATACTTTGTCTAGCTGTTTTGCAGTTTAGCTATATTCTTGAAGGAGGCTGCGGATGATTTGGAGATGTCGGAGGTGTGTTGTTTACTTAGTATAAACTGAACCACCCATCAATAAACTGTTATAGTTTATTCGAACGTGTAAGTGATATGTCAGATGCAAATGTTAAAGATATCGTCACAAATAATCGTATGCGTTAGTTATTGATGCGTTGACATCAATCAATAAAATCTTTAAAGAGATGTTTTTTTTTTCGTTAACGTGAATATATTAAAAATAGAAAAAAAGCAAAAAAGCAAAAAAAGCCTACATGGTTGTTTCCATATTAAATGCGGCCATAAAAACAAATGCCTTATGGGTTTTATATGCAAAGTAAACGTAACATGGAATAGCCCATATTGTCCATTTAGCTGAAAGCAAATGATTATATTTTTATAGATATTCTAATTTGTTCATTTATTTATAGTTAAAATTTTATTAAGCTAAGTTTTTAATTACTGGTATAAATAGCAAAGAGAATTTTGCAACATTTTCATTTGCCATCATACCGTTAAGTGGTTTACATTTATAATGAAAAATAAGTAAATTAAATAAAAAAAAAAAGATTAACAAAAAATAAGAATGTCTTCCCAATTCATCTGTTTAACGGTGCGTATACTAAACATTTAACAAAAAAAATTCGGAAATTAATAGAAAGTGTTTCGCCTATTTATAGCTTTTAGCATTAACGCTAATTGTGTTGTCTACGATAACAGTAGAAGCTCAAGGCGATGGTCGTTATAGACCACCACCACCAAGACCGACAAGCGGCTCTGCTGGTCGTTACAATCCTGGCGCTGGTGTTGGCAGATATAGAGGCGGCGGTGATGGCCGATATAAAGGTGGTGGTGATGGCCGATATAAAGGCGGCAATGATGGCAGATATGTTCACCAAGATGTAAAATATATCCATGATGATCGTCCGGGCGGTGCATATTCCGGTGCACCAATTCCTTATAAGCCAGAAAAAGCCGCTCCGCCCCCTCCACCTCCGCCACCTCCACCACCTCCTCCACCACCCCCTCCTACTCGTCCTGCCATATCGGAAGCCGAAGCCAGAGCTAGGGCCGAAGCTACACGAAAGGCTTTGGACGCCTTAGTAGGCGTTAGCAGTAAAACTTTGCCAGAAGGTAAAGGCACAGGAGAGGGACGTGGTGGTTGGACTATTATACGTTTAGAAGATCAACCGAAAAAGGACGGCTATCATTTTCTGTAAGTGCTGTATTTTTCTACTAATATTATATCGCTTGCTTATGTTAAACGAACTCCATAATATTTTAATAACATAATCGATATTAAAATAAAAAAGCTTTATATTAAATTGAATTTCTGTTATATAACAGAGATTATTATATATTTCTCTTTTAAGTATGCTTTAGTTTAGTAATTATTTTATGTTTTTTCTTAATTTTTTTTTATTTCGATACTAATAAAGTTACGAGACAGAAAATGGTATTCTGGCTGAAGAAAATGGTAAAATTGAGCAGCTCTCTGCCGATCAAGGTCTGCGATCGCAGGGTTTCTACGAGTATACTGGTGATGATGGCTTATTGTATCGTGTGGAGTACACAGCTGATGATAATGGTTTTGTGGCACGCGGTGATCATATACCAGAAACACCACCGTCGGTTCTTAAGTTATTAGCTTATTTACGTGAAAAAGGTCAGCTTCGATAAAATTTTTATTTACATTTTTCTATTTGGATTTTTTGTACACAAAACGTGTGATAATAAATAAATAAAATCAATAGAAAATCAAGTCTAAACAAATTTATTTGTGAGGCTGTTTAGAAAAATTTTTATAAAGTTCAAGATTTTAAAAAATTTTATAAAGTTCAACCAATAAGACAAAAAATATCTTTACGCTTTGTGGTTACGTTTTCGTTATATGGAATCTATTGTCATAGTCCTAAGAAATCAGAATCTGTGGCATAAAATGTTCCTTTTTCTAGCGCAATTGTATCGGTTTTTGAGCGCAGTGTTTCCTAATAATGGTTTCGTCTGGTTTGGCTTTCGAATTTCACATCTTAAAAGACTATTTTAGGTAACTATAGTGGTATAAAAATTGCAATCACTTAGTGATAGCATTGTACTCTGTCAAATAAGTATAAAGAGAGTTTAGATTACCTCTTATATATGTACCGAATTTGCTCGAAATCAGAAGCGATAATCTATTTAATCAACAAAATATTAATCCTATCACTATCTGCCTCGAATGCTTCGTACTGCTCATACTCCGTTTTCGATAGAAGATCATTATTGAAAGGGTATTTTGAACATTTCCAAAGTATTTGCAAATGGAACATAATTAGAAATATAAAATTTTAAAACAATTTCTCTTTTCGATAGGAAATGTCGAGGAAGGAAATCAATAAGAAAGATAAGAAATATTGAGAAGGGAACTCAAGCACGTGCAAGCTAAGAAGATGTTGTAGATATCGCAGGCAGTCCTAAAAATTGAACACAAGTATTAATAATTTTTCAAAGGTCTACAACACTCGATTTTAACATTTTTAAAATGTTTTGTAATAATTTCTTGACAACAAGTAAAAAACTTTTCAGCAGGAATTTTTACTTAAAATGAGCACAATGAGATAACATTTGGTCCAAAGGGTCACAGGCTGTCAGACACATTTGCTGTACATTCCCTGATTATATATTTCAAATGCTTGAGTAATATCATGAATTTTGAAGGAGAATTATTTATTCAAATACAGTGGCTCGTGATATCGGATGGTCCGTTGATGCTGTCAAAAGCGGCTAGTTCCTTTTGTAGAAAATCCTTTATATTTTCCGGTGCAGTGTTTTGTAGCACTGATGTTTGGTTGATGCGTGTCCTTTCTGAAGACGCGGTGTTGTTTACTGTTGACATTGCGTCCAATATTGTACAGCTTGGTATGCCTTGAGACCTTTTAGGGATGGCTCCCTGTGATAACTTAGACCTGACGGGGGCAAACGCCGCTGGTGATGATTCAGGATCGTTAGGCTTGACGTCCTGTGAAGCTGCAACTTGAAGGTTCGACTTTAAATTACTTGGCTTATGATCCAGGATCGCTTCTTGTTCAGGGGCTGAGCCCCAAAAATGGGTTGCTAAGCCGGCTATGATTATCTGTGACTGCGCTTTCTCTAGAACTTCCATACCTAGTGTGACCTGGTCTGCCGCACTGTCAAACATCCTTTCGCATCTGTCTGTCTCCAAAAATCTAACTACAGTAGTGAAATTGTCTCTGATAGTTTGGCAGGATTTCTGTTCTGAAAGTGGGCTATAGTTTTACGAATATATATTTAACTGATCTTTTTGACCTGAAATTAATATTTCGAAATTAATATTTTTCGGCAGAACCCTGCCATCTAACCACAGGATTTGTAACTTAATGGCTTTATTGTATTTTATTTTGAAGTGTTACGTTTAAAATAAAAGATACTTTAATGCGATATAATATGACATAGTTTTTCAAGTTCTTTGTCTAGTTTCAAAACTAGTTTTTAATTCATAAATCTTAATATTATTCATAATAATTCATAAATCTTATTTTGATTTTTTTTGCACGGATGAAAATTGCTTTATAAGAAAAGTCGTGCAAAAAGGGAAAACTTCCTAATCTTTGTATAGATTTTTATGTTATACTGTTTGCAATATGTCTGAAACAATTCAATCATTTTGGTCTGTTTTATAATTTTGTTCACCTTACTTCTCGAGGGTTTCAGAAAAGGAGATGCATTAGAATCAAAGTAGTACAAGAGAAAAGAATGAAGAAATAATGTCTTTTAAGATAAGAAATAAATGATAAGTTCTAGACACACAACACACACACAAAAATTTAAAAAACATACCTTTGCCCCGTCTTCTCCGTATTCACAACCATAATTCGATTGCTAATGTTAATTCAAATGGAATATATGTTCATTAACATTAGCAATAGAATTTCATGACTTATGATCGTTAAAATCTCAAAGGTAAACAGCAATAAGACTGAAAGTTATTTAAAATTATATCATGCGATAAATTTTGTATCTTTTTTTATTACTTTACATTTTTTGCTTTTCGTGAGCACTTTCATGTTATTTATAAATGTAAACAAAATTATAAATTAATCCCTGACATATTTTTAAGTCAAACTTTAGCGAAATAAGCAAAATTAGTACAAAACTCTTTTCAAATTTAGAAAAAAAATCGGAAATATATATATATATATATACATATATCTTATATATATATAAATATATATACATATATGTAAATATTTATGTATTTATGTGTATATATAGGTATATATATAGGTATATGTATATACTTACATTTATATGGAGAAATAGAGAGGAAGAAAGAAAACAAAATCCTATTGTAACAGGTTTTCTTGCATTCTCGCCAACGCACGTAATGAAATGCGTTTTGTTTACACGAGTAGTTATCACACAAACGATGCTGATTCAGTACAATAGATGAAAAAATAATGCGATTAAAATTCTTTAAATCACTTTAAGTGAAAATTTTAATAAATTACAAGAAATTATAGACTAGATTTAATCTTTTATTAAATAACGATTGTGCGAGAGTAAAAAACCAGATGCACTAGCAGCTATTGAAGCAATTGTTAAACGATCTTCGGACAGGTAAAAACGCAAATTATCACTATATACGAATTGAAAAAAAAAAAGAAAAATTTAACTCTTCAGTTAATTAAAAAACGCAAATATTTTCTATAAAATATTTAAAGTGAAATTGAAAAGTGAATTGAAGAAAAAAATGATACAAAAAGGATATCAAAGTGTAAACAAATTTCAGTTAATAGCCTTAATTTTATGCTTAAGCGCATTAGCTGTAAATACATTGCCTCAAGAAGATCGTCCTAAAAAAGTACGTCCTGGACGTTACGTACCAGAATTGCACGGTGGTTCATTAGGTAAATGGGTACCCGATAACAGCGGTAAATACTTTCATATTCATCGTCCATACGATGGTGGTTATGGAGATCGGGGTATAAAATATCTTCATGATGCTCGTGGTAATATCATAAGACGGCCGACATCGTTAAATCCCACCTTCTTAAAAGGTCCTTTAGGTCCTGACGATCATATACGTTTCATGATCGACTTTAATTATAATGGAACCGGTTGGCAAATTCTTAAATTTGAATGGAATCGTGATGGTGATGAAGAGCATCAATACAATGTCGAAGTTTCGAATCATTTGTGGTTAACTGAAGATGAACAAGCGATAGAAGATCAACGGACAGCAGAATATGAGAAGAATAAAAGTGCTACCGATCAAGAAGGTACAGTTCATGTCGATGGTGTTTACAACGACGCAGAGGGCTATGATTATTCTTACACTAATGAGCAGAATAGCCGGTCATCGTTAATAGAAAAACAAAATGTAAGTCAGAGAGTTTGATTCACATCGCAGAAATAATTTTTTTTTAAATTTCCTTTGTTTCTTTTTATATGTTTTAGATATTAAATTTACAAAATTCCTTAAAGGAGGTATTGGACTACATACAGAAGAGTGTTATACCAACTCTATGAATTTAGCTTTCTCTCGGCTAAATGGCTTTTTATAGTTAATTTTGAATTTATTTATTTTTATGGAATTTTCTTTTTCATATCAACCCATGTAACTGCTTTATGAATGTATTTGAGTGGATCGATAGAATGTTTTATTCCTTTAGTTTAAGATAAAATTTTAGTAATAAAAAATTATATTTTAATATCATTAAACGCGTATAGATATTTATTTGTTGTTAATCATTGAGAATTAATTAAGAATTGAGTGCATTTGACATTTATTTATTGAACTGGAAATGTTAAACTGACTAGACATACACATCCAGTAAAAGGCAGTTGGGAATTTTATTATTTTAATATTTATTTTTTTATTTTTATCTTAAATGGTTTTAATTTTACACTTCATTCCTGTATAATCGATGTAAGAGAAACAGACAGACATTCAACAGAAAAGATAGGAAGGCAAAGAAATGAAGTGAACTCGTCTAGTCGAAAAAGAAAGAAATTACTTATACACCTACACACATTCTTTCCAATACTATGTAACTGGTAAATCTCATTGCTAGCTGCAAGGATTAAGAGTTTGTTTTTTGCTTGTTTGTACTTTATTTTAGACTATAAACCAAATATGACGTATTTAAAGTCCCTCCAAGTCATGCGAAGGTGATACAACCTGAGAGAAAACCTTTACTTGTAACCTCTTTCAGCTCTACAGATATTTTCAATAGCTTCGATACTCCATCGGTGAGTTCCTTAAAATATGCACCAATCGTAAACTCTAGCTGTTCGTCATTAACGAATCTTTCAAAAAGACTTATTTCTTCAAGTTTGTGAAGTTTTCCGAAAGGAAACTAGTGAACAGAATGTCTAAGGCAGCAATTACCGGTAATTATTCGGCGCAGAAATTTCTCCTATCTAAATTCTGCTTCGATCAATGTACGATGCACAGAATGCTTTTGTAAATGCTTGCAATTTCTGCGAACTTTTTCACATTGAGGTGAGGGTCGTTCCATATTCTAACTTGATTACGTCGACTATTGCAGTGTTCGTAATGGCAGCTTGTAAATTCTACGCTCACTCTGTAATTCTCTAATGCTATAAATGAACGATCGAACTCTCGAAGACTGAAACTTAACTCGGCTTTGAGTGATACCTTTCACTTGAAAGCGTTGTGTCCTACAATGACGAACAATTTTTTCCAATTTTGCAAGTTCACTGACAGAGTTCACTGTTAATGATTGTTAAATAAATACCACTACAACAAGCTAGTACTTTCAAGCTTCAAACTTAAGCCTTATAATAATGGTACTTTCAATTATAACAATACTAGGCTACTTCTTACAACACACTTGTACCTATCAAATGTAAATATATATGGAAATTTGTCTGTTATTATTTTTACTTTTCGAATTCACAGAAATAAATGCAGCAATTAGTTATAGTGTTGTGTACAGCGTACTGATAACGAACAGGTTAACCCATCAACAAAAATTATTACATTTAACTATTATTTGAAGATGGCATTGCTGGACTGTAAATTAAGTCAAGAAATCAGTGTTTGAGATATTAAAGGCAGACGTAAAAATAGATAAGATTGACATTCTCTTGATCGTACGGAAAATCATTAGTTTACGACATAATTCCTTTCAAAGCTTAATTGAAATTTTCTAAAATGTTTGCGTCTTTTTGTTGGTTGGCATAAATTAATGATTCCTCACCAAACTCGAGTTAACGATGATGTGGACATTGCATCGAAGTTAGTTTCGTCAAGTTGACGTCGTGGGCGTCAATAGTATGATATTTTATCTTTCATATCAATGATTTCTTAAACTGCCGTTATAAACGCGCATCTCTCTTAAGTTTTCGGAACCGTGTTCGATTATCCTCATAACTCTTATTTCATTTACGTACAAATTTCTACTTGAGGGGACGCTTAAAACATTTGAAGCATTTCTTCGTCCTTTGTATTATGTTCGTTGATATTATGTCCTTTCGACATATCTTTAGGTCATCCTAAGGGTGAACTAGAGTTTGTTGCAACTTTTTATATTTTTCGAATCTTATCATTCTTTCAGTCATTTTTTCTGCTTTTCTCCTAAAGCATTGATGAACTTTCACTTAATCTTGTTTTCTATCTGTCAATTATATAATTTTTTTTAAAATTTTTGTAATTCTGAATAATTATTAGTGCCCGGAGGCTATTTACCCTAACTGAGTTAGTGTTATTACCTATTACTATAAATAAAATAATAACAACAACAAGATAGCTCTCACTTTACTGGGCATATCATGTATTAGGCATAAATCTTAATAAAGAAATGTTAATGAAATTTAATTATTTACATAGTAACGTAATTTGAAACGTCTAGAAATTTTTCCACATTCTTTATTAATTATCATTCAATACAATCGCTCGAACAATTTCCCGTTCACTTTACTATATTACACATATATATTATACAAATATATACAAATATATAAAATAAATGCTTAAATCTTATATTAATTCATGCAATTGTGCTCTTCAGTCATTTACGTGATGCTTCAATTTAACGCATATGACATTAATCTTAGAATTTATTTAGGAGGGGATTATGATAGTTTAACACACAAAGAAAGAGAGTGTGATTTAAATATATTTGTACTTATTATTATTTTAATAAACAATAAAGATGACAGCAACAACAACAACAGAACAGAGAAAACAAGTTGTGCAACTCCACACAACTTTAGAGGAATTTTTTACACAAAAGTGCTCTTGAACTTTATTTTTTTCAGTTATAACTAAAATTATTTGCTTTATTAGTGTAATGTGGGAAGAGAAGCGACTATATATATGTCAAAAGAATGTAATAACTTTTGGTATATGAATGAAAATTATTAAGGTGTAGAAAATTGTTTATTTTAAATAAATAACACATTCTTGTGTGAGTTTCAAAGAGCGATTATTTTATGGTTAATGCTTAATATTAAAATTTAACAAAGAAACATAAAAAGTGTTTATCAATTCAACGGGTGGCTTCTAATGTAATTTTATATATAATGTTCATATATTGTTAAAAAAAATTCATTTCTATTTTCAGATTTTATCCTTAATATGTCTTAAATTAGGTTCGTTTTACTGGGTTGTGTATAGCGTAGAACCTCATTTATAAAATTAGAAGTATTTATAGGCAATTATATAAAAAAATTGTAAAAAAAGTTATCTACAACAACTACTGGTGTATGATACTAAAACACTTCACTCCATTGGCTTTGGATCCTTTCGTTAATCGACAATTGCTTAAGACCCATGAACTTCATGATATCGGCTAGCAAAATTTTCGAAAAATTTGATTTGCTTTAATGATTTCCCCAGGCTTTGTAAAGTTTTCAACAGACTTATTTTTAATAAACATGTGATTTTCGTCAAAATGTTGTATATTACATTTAATATATATTATATATTATATACTATATTATATATTATATATTACATATTATATATTATATATAACATATTATATATTATATATTACATATTATATATTATACTATATATTACATTTTATTAAAGCGAGCCGAACCATCAGCAACATTTTTATATCATTCA
Source organism: Glossina brevipalpis (assembly GCA_000671755.1). Classification (NCBI taxonomy): domain Eukaryota; kingdom Metazoa; phylum Arthropoda; class Insecta; order Diptera; family Glossinidae; genus Glossina; species Glossina brevipalpis. The sequence goes on from KK351088.1 coordinate 877,076, forward strand.
TCCCACCATAATTTGGAAATACAGTGGCGAAAGCAACGTTGCCAAAGATAATTGACTCAATTGGACAAAACGAAAAAAAAGACGCCAAAAAGCAGAGTAAGGTGATTGTTCAGCAAGGCCGCGTTCCGCCTGATATATATTACCAATAATAGACTAGAACCCATTATTCCGCAACTGTTATTCTTACGATATTGCTGCCTACAGTTGGCCCTTGTCTTTGTCAATGAGTCATTGTCTATCCTGCCAGTGCTTCTGTGCCTTCGCACTACGAGCAAACATAATACAATCCTTTCGGTAGTGGTTACAAAATTTTCTGAAAAGTCTAAAGAAAAGTATTAAAGTTTTACTAACTAGTGTAGCTTGTACTGCAAAAATAACTATGAAGCAGGAAATTGCAAAAAAAAACCACGCAACTTGAGGTAACTCTAAAAACTAAAATTCAACCTGAGTTCCCCTTTACATGCTAAGAATGTTTTTAATACTTGAAATTAAATTCAACTTTTAGTCAAACCAGTAAAATCTGTAAAACATGATAATCGACAATTAATTATGTGTTAATTGCAAGTGACAAAAGTAATTCGATAAAAAAATTTAAAATTTTATTTTAATATAAAGTTTAATCAACTCAAAAAGGTAAATATTCTTGATAATAAAACAAAAAAAGAAAAAACTTTTATATCATCAGAGCAAAATTTTAAAACCTACGAAAATAATAAATTATAAAATTTATTAATGTTGCGAATTTCTTTTTTTTTATGGAAATTATTTAAAAAGATTTATTTTGATAGTCGTTTCTAAGCAAAATTCCAAAATCTTTAATGAAATCATCGCTATTTTCCCAAGCACTACGTTATCTAATATACATTTCACTTAATATCTACTAAGGCGAGTATGTTAAGTTCATTAAACGGTTGTAATTGTAAAGTTATTACATAAACCCTCCCCATGTTCGAACTACCTCTATTCTATTTATTCGAATCTATTTAAATGTAAAACCACCGGAAATGTTTCACTTTGTTCAAAGATACTGTATTCACCTGCGTTGGCTGATCGAGTATCATTATCTATCTACGGAGGACAATACTCGCCAACGTAGTTTTCTAGGGTGTTAGATTCATAAAAATACGCTTTTGATTTTATAAAATTGCGTAAAGGTCTTAAGGAACTTGAAATTGAAGAAAAGGAGTGAAACATAAGAACTCATATTCGTTAAGAAAAAGTATCATTTGAGCAAACGAGCTATGCCGGAGACTTGTGTTAAATTATTGAACTCATACTAATGCAACGGTCCTTTCAAAGCCTTCATGAATTTTAAAGGAAAAATTGCCTTTGCACGAACTGACGCGTTGAGGTGTACACAACAAAATTTCTGGTACCTTTGAACAAGTCTGGTTCTGCGTAAAGTCGCATTTTCGATGAGAGTGGGCACTTAGTCATAAAAGTAAAGGTGGTGTACCGAAGACGAAGACTATGTAGAATGATAATCAGCGTCTCCTGATAAACGGGACAATTATAGAGGGTTCGCCTACAACCGGGGTGCTAGACACCCCTCTGGGTATGGTCCAAATATTTCGAATCCTATAGTGAGATTTGTTCTTTTCTGCGAGGGAAGCTTTTCCTTTTCTATTTAGTTCGAAGGAGAGTGCTGCTAAATTATGGAAAATGACACAACATCGACGATTCAAAAAGCTAGTCCTCATATGACAAAAATTGGCTAGAGAATGCTAGCAACGCTGCCATCACCGTTGTATTCACCAGAGATTTTTATTTAGATTCAATGTTATTTCAAACCATGAGGTATTGTTCATCTGAGCAATGCTTTCAGCCTCATTTCATTTCTCCGAATATGGATTCCTTTGATGATAATTTCAAAAGACTGACTACTCTTACGGCAGCGAATTTGTGTTGCGTCAGAAAGAAGGAATCGATGAACAATACTTTATTAAATAAATCTCTTATCGTTCTCTTAAAATAGATGGTTTTTCATAAAAGAAACCGTTATATATTAAACTTGGTAAATGCTTCATTGAAGCGCAGAAATACTATGAGGCGCTAAGAAATACTAAGAAAGACTATGAAATACTATGAATACCATCTGCCTATCGATCTACAAAAAATACGATTACTGTCTCAGAATTATGGTTTAGAACAGCAAACTTAATACGACTCTAATCAGACTATATCCAAAAATTAAGGAAATCGCGTTCCTTATCGTAAATATATCCACAATAATTAAAATTTCTTTTAATTTATTTATGAAATAACTTTCGTCTGCAGTGTACTCACCGTCTTACTTGTTGCGAAGAACTATGCTGTTGGTGTGTTCTCCTATCTTGCATTAAGAGATGGTGTATATGTTAAGCTTCACAACAATAGTTCATTTATGATGGCATTATAGAACAGAGTTTACGATATACCCTTCGAGTATCAGATATTTTATGTGATGTTTAAAGAGTTACAAAAACTATTAATTGATGGCTATGAATGGATTCGTTTTAAACCGAATACAATATCTTTCTTATTTATGTTAATAATAATTTCATTAATTAGTAAACTGGCGCCTAGTCTTAGTCTTCGGAGATGATTCAATAAATATTTATCTTACCTGGGGTTTTTTTCTTATTTTTCTCCTTTCAAAATTAAAATTGAATTTTATTAAAACATGTTAATCAACCGCTAGAAGCATTTCCTTTATAAGTCTTTTTTGTTGGATTTTTTAATATTTTCAATAATTCATTTTTTAGTTTAATTTAGTCAATCATGAATCATATCACAAACTGGCCTACCACTCATTCTTATTGCAACGAATATCTTTGAATCATCTTCTCGCGGTTACTGATAAACCTAATTGACCCATTAAGAGATCACGTATACAAGCAGACTCTGATGACAACGTTAATAACATACACGAACACACACACGAATTTAGTTAAACTGTTTTAACAACTTTTTTAAATTTTATTATTATGCTTCAACTTCAACTGTGAACCAGATTTTTACAAAATTATTTCATTTATTTATTATCTGCTGGTCAATGTTCTACTCAATGTTTTTTGAAAATGTGAAAAGAATAAAAAAAACAATTTCTTTTTCTCCTTTTGATAGTTGTAACCATCGATCATTGCGTGTGTCATCTACGAATTAATTTATTATTTGTTAAAATTGTAATTTTTCTTTATAATAGCTGTTCATTAGTATCGCTACTGGGCTTTTCTGTATTAATTAAAATTTAAATCGTTTTTATTTTCGCAATGTTAATGGATTTCATTAAGGTTTTTTTTTTCGAAATGTTTTATTATTAATAGTTTTCTTTTAAGTTTTTGAAATTTTTTTTAATGCAATTTACATCTAAAGAGTTCAAAACGTTAAGAGATAATAGAGAATTTTTAAAATAATTTTTAAAATTTTGAAATAATATTTAAAATTTGAAATAATTTTTAAATTTTTGAGATAATTTTTAAATTTTAGGAATAATGTTACATTCTTTGAAATAATTAGAAACAATTAATGCGACGAATATTAAATCGCTTCTCGCAAATTGTTTCCCTACTTCGGATCCTAGTCTAAAATACTTCGGTCTAAGTCGCCGTAAAAGGTACAAAATGTATTTATATTTGATCGGATTGATATTCATTAACTTGTTAAATCACGTTTATTCTTTCGTCTGTCTTTCTGTCCGTGAATTGTTCAAAAAAGATATTTTTTTTATTACTTACAGCCTTTAAATTATAAAATATTGTCGAGATGTTGTACTGAGATCGTTTCTTTTCTAAAGTACTTTTGAATTTAGATAATATTGGTGGTATCAAGGTAAAGAAGTTCGTTTTCGTTTTGAAAACCTTAAGACTAACTGAAATTTTCAATAACAGACATTTTAACTTCCTATCATGCATTCTTAAGGGTTGTTGCTTGGCAAGCTATCGATTTCAAACAAATTCTGATTATTCTTTAAATCTTGAAAAAAATTTTATATACCATACAAGAGATATCGATCTTAAGTTGGCTTCGAATATTTACTAGAAGTGTATTTTCAATGTTTAAAAACAGATTCTTACTTGGGCTTGTAAGAACATTATCTCAGACGCAACGATCTTTTAATCGGTTAGGTTTATTAAATACATATGCGTAAAACGATCAGTGACAGATTCCTGTTCAGATACATCTAATAAGCGCATAAGTAGGCCATACCTGAACCTGAAAGACATTCAACGCCATTTTTGCATGAGTCAAATGTTACTTATCAACGATAACAAAAAGGGTTTTTTACATCGTATAGTTACTGATGGTGAAAAATGGGTTTACTATGATAACTCAAAGAAAAGAACCACCACTAGATCAAACTTTACCAGCGAAATCTAGAACGGAAAATTTATGAAAAAAACTCGTGCTGTGTATTTAGTGGGATCAGCTTGATATGGTCTATTATGATTTGCTCAAGCCGAGCGAAATCATTAATGGTGGTCTCTACGGAACACAATTAATGATTTTCTTACAAGATGATGCTCGTCCGCATGTTTGAAATATATTCATGGTTACTTTTAACCACGAAGACTTATAATACAATCAACATTTCATCTGCCTCGAGGAATTGTAACTAAAATGATTTATCTATTCACACAGTCTTTCGAAGTAATGTTTTTCCCAAATTTTGAAAATACATAAGAATTTTAAATAAAAAGCTCTGCGAATAAATAAAATGTTTCCATAAATGTTGTCAATAAATTGATTGTTGACCTTAACCTTTTCAAAAAAGAAATCAAAATGCAATAAATTTTTATTTCATTTATTTGAATACTTTTACGTCAACTATTTTTTATTACCCATAAAGGAAGAATCTGCGAGGTATGTGTCTGAGTGAGAAAAAGTCCAAGAAAGAATTGCTTACCAAATAAGTAAATTTTAACTCTCATCTGTCCTTATAAGATTTATAACATCATTAAATTTTTATTTATCTATAATGTTTTGTTGTTTTTTTTAATTTTTTGTTTTGCAAAGAAAAAACTTTAAATATTATAAAAACAGGAATTGTTAAAAAATAATTTTGAAAATTATTTTATTACTTAATTTTTTTTGTTTTTGTTTTTTTTTTTTTGTTCATTGATTATTTTACTTTAAATTATTTCTGAACTATAAATTCCAAGCAAACGTGTTAACTAAAATGCATACAAACAAGACAACAACAAGAAAACGCCTTCCGGTGAACCAAGCGGGACGTCCTTAACGGTTAACAGCTCACAGTTTTCGCTGCTTTTGTTAGCGACTACTTGGTGGCTTAATGACAATCGTAAACTACATGATAATCACCGCAAGAAAACAACGTAAAAGAATTAAAAACAAAACAATAACAGAGTCTAGGAGTATAATAATTGCGAGGTAAGATGATGACGAAGTCTCCCAAGAAGAAACGAAAGAAAAACAACAAATTCTGTCCGAGACATGGTTAAGAGCAAAAGAAAAGGCCTTATAACGACGTACGGTGCAGTGAACTCAAACTAAAAGACAAATAAACTCTACATATACAGTTGCCAGATTTTAATAAAGATCTACTAAATTAATTGCTGTCAAACAACATGCATTTAGACATTTTTGCAAACTGAAAGCTACGCGTTTGTTCAGTCATTCATAACCTTGATATCCAAGAGAGAGAGAGAGAGAGAGAATTTGCATGACGGTCTGATCGGCTAGGAAAGTGTGAATGTTGTTATTGATCGATCCATTCAATTCAAGCGAACTGAAATTTGAACTTTTAATTAATTTTTGAAGATGCGTGTGATAAATTTTCAAAAAAAAAAAACTGAAAGCAAGGTATTAACATGATTTAAGGGTTGGTTAAACTCCAGCAGCTAAAGCAGTAGTAAACAAGTGAAAGTTTATATTTGAGTTAAGTCGAATCTTTAACACCCATCCTAACTTATAAAAATTTTACAGAAAAATGAAAAAGAATTATATTATTTTGTTCCAAAAATTTCTGACAGAAATCAAGCCAGTAACGTAAACAACCCAAAGGTATGAGAGTAAGGGAGCGAAACGAAATTGAAACGAGCACGATTTCCGACATTTTGCGGCAAGTAGGGCATTTAGGCCTCCCGTATTCGTATCTCCCACCCACTTTACTACAGAGGTCATACCTCCAACCACACCTCTGTAGATAGGCCATGAGCCTCCCGGATCCGTACTTCTCAGCCCGCCTTGGTAAACGCGCCATAGGCCGTATTAGTACCGCTCACCATACATTGATGTATCGGTCACCGATCTCCCCTACGCATACTTCCCAGCCCCCTTTGGCAAATGAATCACAGGACGAAATCGTTGATATGAAGCAGCTTTCGCTCAATGCTTTCTGTCCAGTTTTTGAACATGTATGGAATACGAAGCTTTCCACAGGATCATTAAGTAATTAAATTATTCGCTCATTATCCAATAAGAAAAATATTGATGAAAGCAATTATATCGTAAATAGTTCACCCTCTTAACACGTTTTAAGAATGCGTTTAAGTTATTTTGAGTAAACTTTTGGGTATAGGAAAACCTATTGTTTTAAAGAAAATCAACTTTCTGATCCTTTCTTGTAACTAATAACCGTACAGACTTCTAACGTTTCCTTTTCGACGATTAACTCTCTGAGTATTAAAGAATTCTGAACTTTGTTTTCAGTGTTAGTACGATCTCAAGATAGAACCGGTCCAATCCACCTTACCAAGTGAAATAACAAAATTAATATACTGTTCAATACTCGGTATCAAGATAAAAATGCAAATCAATGACCGAGATTTTTTAACACGTTCGTCGTTGTTTAAATTTAATAAACAGTGTTATTACATTTAGGCTTTCGGAATTTTTTTGGGTTTTTTTTTAAATTTGTGTTATCGTGAATTATGTGATGCCGATTAAATGCTCCGTACACAGAGTTCAACAAGTTTCCCGTACTTGTTTGGCGTGTGATCGCATTAATATAAACGGAACATGAAATTTTTATTTTTGTTTTAAAGCGATTCTTAAATACCTCTAGATTAACCGTTTCTTTACATTTTCGCTAATTGTAAGGATATTAAGAAGACAATCCGTATCAATATTATCTGATCAGAAAAATTGAATTGAACGCTTAAGCAATATATATACATTCGCTTCACTTCAGAGTAGAATCTGCCTTAACTTGTAAAAATTATGGACTCTTTCAACGTAAATTCTTTTTTATATCCTATGATACTTGATGTATGTCTCAAATTGATCCAGCTTTTATTATACCGAACGATTCAAGATCATTTTCAGAATTTATATAAGTCTACCCATACGTTCATCTGCCCATCTGTCCACCTGGCCGCCTGTCCATCTTTCCACCTATCCGTTCGTTCATTTGTCCATGCGTCTTCTGTCCATCTATCTGTGCGTCCACCTGTCCATCTGTCTACCTATCCATTTGTTGATCTATCCATCCGTCCACTTGCCAATCTGTCTGGCCGTCCGCCTGTGTGTCTGATGTCTGCCCATCTGCTTCAGTGTTCAATCTACAGTTTGACATTATCGCTTAGAAATGTTGTGGCCATAGAACTGCAAATTTTTAAGGGCGTTTTCCTATGAAATGGAAACCTTTATACGATATATATGAAGAAATATATATAATAATGTATGTGGAGAAATATTAATTAATTAATATACAATTATATTAACATTCGATTTTTCGAACTTTCCGGACTAATTTTTTTCCATCTTTCGGGCTCCCACGAGCCATGGCTCTTAATCCATAGGCGCTACTCGATCATGTAATCGGGGTTTGGGGACTTACTTCTATAAGTCACTTCACCTCGCGATCCTCTCGAAATTTTTACAATTTGGGATGGAAAATTGGAACTTGTCACTTACGCTACAAATTATTTGTGGTGATCCATTTGCGGAGTCGATATTATTGTAAATAAATTACATTATAGTAGATATTTATTCAGTACAAACTTCTAAAAGATTACTTTATAGGTAAAGGTGAAGGCAATTTTTACAAACCCATATTTTTATGGTAATACGGACCTTGTGTATAACTTTTCAATTATTATAAACATTTCCTACAAAGTCATTAGGAAGTTACTACGCTTTGCAAAAGTGTTGGGAAACACAACGTTGTCTTCCAATTTATAAAAAGCTCTTATGAATGTGTAAAATTATCCATAAACGATTATATTATGCAAACAATTTTAATTTTCAAAACTTAATGAAATAAGAAATATGATAAATGTGAGAGAAATTTTGAAAACGACAAGAAAAAACAATCAATAATAACGACAATAATGTCAAGCCAATAAAAACGCGACGAACGTTTAGAAAAAAATTTAAGCACACACTTGTCTCGTATATATACTTATACTCTATGTGACCCGTTATAAATCTTAGAAATTAATTTATGCAAAAAAAAGCATAAATTATAATTAAGACAAAATTTGCTTCAAAATTAGAACAAAATTTTCAAAACAGATTGCATTCTTCTACTCAGTACGAATGAATAAAATATTTTTTTAATTTTTTTTTTTTAATATCTTAATTAAAGAAAACAAGTTGATCAAGTTTATTAATTTAAAAAGTTTAGTCTATTGTTTATAAAACAAAAAAACTGTTAAAATTGGTTCAAACTTCATATTAGAAATGTGAGCTGTTAGTTGCTTTTCTTATACAATTTAAAACGGAAGTTTAGATAGTTGATCAGGATGTTATAAAGGTTTGCGTTACATTATCTTGCAGGTCACCAACATCACGAAGATATGTTCAAAACATATTGATAAATATTATATATTCTTCTTCTTACGCAACTGAACTAAAGACTTATATCATTTAGTTCACCATTTTCAAAAATTAAAAGAATAACGAGTACATATGTATCTAAGCTAATATGATTCAAATACATTACTTAGGTAACAATACTAAGATTTTTTTAATCAAAAATTTAATGCAAATGAAGAAAAAAGTTAAACAGCCAAAGCGGAAAGGAAAAGTTAATAGATCTTTCTTGCGTAGTATTTCAATTTCTACGTAAAATCAAACTATCTTTACCGCCTAACTAGACGTTTTATTTTAAGTTTTTTATTGTAAAAACTTTTGATTTGAATCTAATAAATCTCAAAGGCATTTACGGTAGCCTCTCTTTCATTGCCTATAGATATGGAAAAGAAAGCAAAACCATTCCTGAGCATTACATCCTCTACGCTTTATACCACTTTACTTCTCCAAAAATGAAAGATGAAACGAATTTATTTATGTAGCTCAAGGTGCTTAGGAATTTAGTTGACAAAAGCAATATCCATTACATGTATGTTGCATGTCGGCACATCACCAGCAGTGTCTACTGTCTAAAGAAGCGGACAGAAACTTTGTTTTTTAGTGGGTTCGTCAAGTACGTAAGTGAACTCTCAAATTAAAATGTCACGGCATGTACAGACGTACAAGACGTCTCATATATTTTGATGTAAAATTAAAATTTCGCTTCCAACGTATCTTGGTCAGCAATGAAAATTAATCAACGACGCACCGAATATTATAATTTCAAACTAGTTCAAGCCGGTGTTACGTATTTTATATAGTCAGAACTAAAATGAAAACTCTTGATGATCGCATAGGAGCAAACGGACATGCCTTCTTTTCTTAAATCTAGAAACTTTATTCCCATACAGTCAGTTAGGAATGAACTAAGGACTTCAAGTCGTATCACCCTTCCTCACCCTTCCTTTTCTCTCTTTCTTTCCGCTTTTTTTTATAAGTCTTCCTTTTTCTCCTCCCCTTCTTTGCAATCTTCCTATCTGTATCATTTTTTTCTACGGCTCAATGTATCTTTGTCCTTATTTAACAGGTGAGTAAATGAAGTTTTTGGTCAATAACACTCGAAGTGTAAATGTGCCGAACCCTCATCTCTGCGTGGTCCCACTAGACAACGTAGCTGTGGCTGAAGTTGAAGTGCTAGACCGACATCATCAACTGCAGCTATCGGCTCAGAAAAGTTAAGGTTTACCTGTCGATACGTGCCGACGGATCTTCGAGGATTGTAGGAGGAAAGCATTTGTGGGAAATTCCTCCTTCGTGTTATGAAAGTAGTAAAGACGTCCCTTCTCCAGAACCTTGAGTTCTAAAAAATCATAAAGAATCATAAAACCACCATACAGTAAAAAAAGCAGTACCGTTATGGAAGCCCGGCTGGTATCGGGGATGTGTCCATGACTTTCCAAGTACGTTTACTCTTAGAGATAAGACAGTAGGATTGGTGTTCCTGGACGCATAGAATGTCCAAAGATCTAATCAAATCCAAAGGGATCAGTTTGCCCAAAGAGAGATTGCTCTTTCTTGTCAAATACACAACCTAGAGAAGCCTCTTACCTGATTGCAAGGTACGGCCCCACGGGGAGTGTCGTGGTAATTGTTTCAATATTTCACGCTCCACATAACTTTTCTGATCTTCCTCTCTATATGTTTCATTTTCCCTTTTTCCACTTCGTTCCTTTCTCTTTTTTATTTCTCTTATTTTTCTTTTTCTGCTATTCTCTCTATGTATCTATTTAGACCTTCCGGGCTTTCTTTTTTCACGACCGTTGTTTGGTGTCTTCTCCACCCATTTTCCCAACAATTTATAACTGTTTTCCCGTTTTCTCTGTCTCATCTATACTACGTACATCTTCTTCTCCATATTTTTCTCTTCGGACTACAGTAGACGACTATAGCTCAAAAAGCCACACAATGTCATCTAATAGTTCAAACGATCTCCAATTTTAATAAAATAAAAAAAACTCGAAAACTCGCTGTTAAATTAATAGCACGTAATACAAGTTTTTATTATAAAAGTTAAGTAATAAATATTTTAACAAGAAATTGAGAATATTTGGAATATATTTGAAAAATGTAGATTGAAAATAGCAACGAGAAGATTAGATGATAAATTTTCGAAGAACATTTTTACAGGAAATAATTAAAGGAATTTAACTTCTCCTTAAAATATTTTACTACGTGAACGCAGCTTTAATCTTAATCACTTAATAAGGTGTTACAAGCAATTTGAATAGATTTTTTTAAGCTAAGAACATTAAATGAACAAAATTACAATTATAATCATCTTATAATAGAATTTAATTTTTTAATTCGATTTGGAATACTTAACGGTAAAATAGCGCCTACAAGTTTGAAGTTTCTTTTTAGCGAATTATTGAATACAATCAAATTGTATAAAACTACATTTATTATGAGTTTATTTAAAAAAATGTATTTTAGTTTTAAAACAACCATACGAGAGTTAACATTTCCTATAAACTTTATAAGCATATGTTGCTGAATTTTGTACGAAAATAATACAAACGAAAAAAAACATAGCTAAGTTTGATAGAAATAAATTTTAAAATAATTTTTTAATAGCGTGTGTGGTGGCAAATACAAATAAAAAAAGGAATTGCAAGTACAAACACAACTTACTTGTCGAGTGTAAATTAAAAAAATATTTAAGAGTAAATGTAGAAAATTAATGCGAATCAATAGAAAATCTTTGGAAAATAAGATGAAATCCTAAAAAGATTTCTGCATATTTTAGATGCCAAAGTATTGTTGAAAAAATTGCAAAAAAAATTAAGAAGCTCTATTTTTTTAATTTAATTTATCCGTCATCTTAGGACGTGTGTTGAAGAAAACGGTGATAGTTGTGTTGCATGAACTGAATAAAATTGTAGGCAACCATAGCAAAAACATTTGTGACAAATTATACATCAACTTACAAGTTATTTTCCAGCTGCACAATTTTTGGATGTTTGAAACAAATTGAATTCAATCTTCTGTTCGGTTCTCCTTACCAAGTTCTTCTTTGTGCAAAAAAGCTTGTAACGACGGGCAGACGAACGGATGGAAGCAGAGAGAAGGAGTGAGAGAGACGGAGAAAGCGAGAGAGGGGGAAAGAGAGAGGGAGCGCGAGAGCGAGAGAGAGACGCAGAGAAAGACAGAGAGAGAGAGAGAGAGAAAGATATGCTTAAGTCTAGTTAAACTCTCTCACTGCCAAATATTTATATACATATATAAAGTTAGCAAATTTTCAGTAGGATTCTATTTTGAGAGGATCGTCATATCTACACTACCGACATGTACATTAAACTTAAGTTTTCATTTCTAATTTTTGTGATCTTGAGAAAACCAACGATAGAAAGCTAAATCGAGTGACAACTTTCAAACTACAATCACTAAAATAATTTACCCATTTAATGATTTATTTATTCTGTGATTCATTTACAGATGTGTATTACATTATAATAGTGAATAGTGTCAACTTAACGTTGTGGGCGACCTAAAATATCTATTATATCTATGTACAAAGACTAAGAAGAAAGAACTAACACTCGGCTTGATACAAATTTTTGAATATTCAGTGATAACTGACGATTAGGGAAGATTAGGCGGAACTCCGTTTTATCGATAAACATAACCGATATTAGTGATTTTCGATCATACAACGAAGGTATTGTATTCTATTGTATTATTGTGGGCAATGCATACCGCATCTTAAAAAGTCTATTGCACCCGCCCTTCCTTCTAGCCATCCAGTTTTAGGATTCTTATGGATCTCATCACCTTCTTTGATTCGGAGCACCATATTGTGCCAGGTATTATGAAATGTTCACCAAACACCTGCTGTCTGATTGTACAGTTGGCCTCACATTCGCACAGAATAGGGTGGAACGTTCCTGCCGAAAACTATTAGCTGAATTATAATATAATTAGATCCCGTTCGCCAAAATTCACGCACTCATTTTATCCATTCAATTTGCTCTTCTTTTTTTTGTCTATATTATTGTAACTAAAAACATCCATAAAACTTATTAAAATTTAGGTAAACTTACGTAAACAAAGCATATATAAACAAATTGTTCTTAATTTTATTTATAAATTGAAACTATATCCAAAAAAAAACACAATGAACTTAAGCTCGAAAGATTTATTTTAATTAAATCAAGTTAAACTAGAACTATAACGAAATCAATTAAAAATCTTCAAGTCAGAGAAAAATAAATTCTTAATAAACAATTGAAAAAAGTGAAAAGTTCCGAAAAATTGATAAAAAAGCATCTTTGAAGAGAACACGTTATAAAATTGCACTTAACACATGCGCACAGGGAGCGCACCTACACAAGCTTTATAAAAAAATTTTACGAAAAACCAGAGTCACAAATTGAGATCACAAAAAAACAGAAAAAAATAACATAAATAAAAAACAAAAACAACGAAAGAGTACTCAATACAAAAAAAAACAAAATTCATCAGATATCAGGGCCACTATATAAATGCGTTGTGCTAAGAACGGATAACAAACATTCCTGTTGCAACCAGCAAAGCTTAAGGATTAAACAAAACGCAGCACACACCCACTTCTGTGAATTCTATCCACACAGAGTGAATTCTCAGTGACAGTATAAAAAACGTGATAATAAAAGAAAAAAACACAAAAATTATATTTCAAAAGTGAAATTTGTGAATTGAAATATCAAGAATTTATTTAATTAAAAAGTCTTCAACGAAATGACTTCAATTAGCGGAGTATTGATTGTAGTTGTGGTGAGTAAACTAAAAAAAAATATATAAATAAATAAATAATAAATTTGTGTGTCAAAGAAAAGAACAATCATATAAGAAATTTATTGATAACACATTTAAAATCATGCATATCGTGATCATCTAATAATAACAGAAAAAAAAATATTAGAAATCAAAAGTAAAACCTTATCGCAGCAAAAATCATAATTTTCAAAGGAAATTTGTTGAAAGCAAAAACGGAATTTGTAGCTGATAATAGCGGACAGGCGATATGTACAGGTTTACAGAATTACACATACAGACTTTCAGATATATAGATGAAGATATGTAGATATATAGATATATAGATACATAGAAGCGCACATGAGTAAATATACAGGTATTTTGATACATAGATATAAAAATATATAGATATCTATATATAAAACTATACAGATACATATAGATATAGATATATAGATAAACAGATACATAAATATATAGATATAAAGATATACAGATGTATAGATATATAAAAATACAGATATATAAATACATAGATATACAAATATACGGATCCATAGATATACAAATGCATAGGTATATAGATATATAGATATATAGATATGTAGACATTAAGTATAAAAATTTACATGTACATAGATATATAGATATATAGATATACAGATTCATAGATATATAGATATACAGATATATAGATGTACAGATATATAGATGTATAGATACAAAGATATACAGATACATTGATATATAGATGTATACATATACAGGTATAGAGATATATAGATATGCAGATATGTAGATATACAAATACTTGGGTATATAGATACATATCAGATAAGGAGATATAGATACATAGATAGGACCCGTTCAGCATACATGAAGACAATTTATATTTGTTCCAGTTGCTCATTCATTTATCTATAAATGCTATTGTGAAAATCCTTTAGTTTACTTACAATAAAGTTTTCTTGACTAAGGAAATTTAAATCTTATTCAATTGTGCTAGCATCGTATTCGAAAATAAAACCCATAAGTTTTAGCACAATTAGTACTAATGGATGGATGTACGAGAACACGCAGCGACATAAATACCTTTACCCTAAGGTTCAATTTAGTTAAAGTCCGTTGTAATAATGAAATAATCAAACTATCGATTAGAAAACAATATTAGATTGCAATCACATCTTATAAGTTTCTATTTTGTTACTAGAAACTTTTCAATATATTTTTGTTTTAAATTTACCAAGACTTGTATGTGAAAATAAGTAATAATTAAATATAAATATAATCGATTACATTTTCTTCCTCATAAAGTCAGTTATGCACGTTTGAATGACCGCAAATACTGTTGAACTTTTCGTTAACTTAATATTTGAAATTCTTTAACTCATTGGCTGCTAAATACAGGTTTCCGCTCAAAAGCCCGCAAATGTGTCTGAATCATTGAAATCAAAGCAATGACAATAATTCGTTAAAATGCCAGAAATTAAAATTCAACAAATTCGTATTGAACGCAAATTAATGAAAATTTCAACAGATTAGCATAAATTGTGTTATCAGTAATACACTTTAACTTCAACTTAAAGCGAAAGTACATAAGAAATACCATAAAATATGTATATATATATATATATATATATATATATGTATATATATTTTATATTTATAAAAAAAAAATTAAACGAAATTCCTTAAGCAATAATAATAATGATGCGGTATGTGCTTCAACCTTGAGAATCGTTTGATTTAATTATCAAAAAAGAGAAATAATAATATTTTTTCTTGCAAAACACTCCCAGACTTTAGATAGTTAAATAATTGACATTACATCTATCTATCGGTAGCAAATAATTACCTTTACTCTAAGCTTTCATTTATTATTAAATGCAAAGCAACGTCTAACCTTTATATGTCAAGTTTACACGCGACGCTTATTAGCTTCCAATTAAACAGTATACAGCATTATGATTAAATGTTTTGTCGCATCTTTTTAAATCTCAAGTTAATCTATTCAAGCGATTGTTATTTAATATCTTAACGGTAATAAAATAAAATGCGACTACTTGCCTTCAGTTTGAATAGATAACTTCGTTCAAAATCAAATCTTTATACTTAAAAAAAGAGGCTTCTGCTTTTTATATTCAAACCGTTAATAGAATGAAATACTTTAATATTATCATTACGTTTGTAACACCATGAATTTCATGATAAATTAAAATTAGAAATTACTTTCTTTTTTTTAATTCTATATATTTTGGACGTTTATCTCGTCATTTATTTTTTTATTTTTTGTCCTGTTCAATGTCTTCTTTGTCCCCTTCTAAGCATTAAGACGTTAACACCAGAAACTTGAGAACTCTTTGCAAAAGTTAACAATTTAAAAGCAAACCTGTAAAAATATTTTAGTCTGTAGTTCTGTATCTTAAGGTTCCTGCTAATGTAACATTAAATTATATTTTCTATATTGAGTTCATTTATTTGCTTAAAAGTATTAGTAAACTAGACTTTTGTAGGTATTCACCTTACGTGGTGAGTATCGCAAATTCTTCCTAAGATGACTTTCGCTTTCGTACTAATTAATAAAAATTAATAAGCAGCTTTGACCGCGTTTTCGAATACCTAACGTTAACTTGCATTGAAACGATAAAAGCTTTCAATAAATCTTAATATTCATATCGTACATTTCATCGCCTATGAATGCTTAACGTGTGTGTGACATTTAATTGCACGGTAAACGAAACATCCGTTAACATACGATATACTAGTATGCGATAATTGAAATCACTTTTAACTCTAAAAATAATCATACAAAATAAACCACAACTATCTACGTTTGGATAAAGTAGGCGAAAAGGTGGATAGGTCTGTTTAACTAATTTTTGAATTATATACTGGAATACTATTAGGAAAATATGTAAGATGAAGTCTGACCTTAGACCTTCGATATACGATATACGACATACTATATTCGATAAACCACAACTATCTGCGTTTGAATATTATTAGTAAAATAAATCGAACAAAGGTTCACGTTAAAAATTCTGAAATTTCAGTCTTCACAAAAGTACAATATGATCATCGTCTCCCTGCTATTTACCGGCGAAGATAACAATCAATTTATTCTAACGAAAGTGAAAATGAAATACTTGAAGCCATTTTCTCCTTTTCCCCTAAAACGGAAACATCTTAAACGTGCAGATAAATGGATTCTCAACGGCTTATGGCCGCTCGATCAAATTTCATACAACCATCGTGCCTAATATTACGAAAGTTCGACATACTACGATATACATGCCGTGATCGAACATTTAAAGAAATTCCCATATGATGTAACAAAAATTTAACATGTACACACCAACACAGCTAAATCTGATCGCAATCAGACGGAAAAATTAAGACGATTTAAGTAAATTTTTTAGAGGATAGTTCGTGTCCGCGTGTACGATTATCAATGGTAAGCAGGGACCAATAGAGATGACTATATTATACACGCTATAGATTATTTGCATTATTACATCTCTGAACCCTATTTATGATCCATACTAGGTTTGATAAATCAACCTGGATAAGATATTTTTATTATTTTTTTTATTATTTTATTCTTTATATTTTCATATCAAAATAAATATTATTGCATTTAACCTTTACAGACTTTAACGGCAACGTTATGTCTCGGAAACCCTGCGCCTCCTCCTCATCCGACTCCTGCTCCACAGTATGGCAAGCCAAATCCTGAACATACACATGGCAAATATCAACCAAATGGTGATGGTCAATATCATCGTACCAATGAAGGTATATTTTTCACAAAATAAGTAATGAGAAGAAATTCAAGAACTTTGAAAAAAAATTGTTTATAATTATTTAAGAATGTAAACAAATGTATATAATAAGGTAGAGAAATGTATAGCTTGTAGACAAATGTAGAGCTTCTAATCTGCTTTTAGAGAATTATTAGAACAAATATGCCTTTAGATCATTATTAATGATTAAAGACTAATTAACGCTAATAATTAAAACTAATTAATAATAGTAGTACTGCATGAAAGTGGATTTGAAAAGTTGTGATCTCAAAAGTAATTTCGAGAAACTTTTTTCATTTCCTAGTAGAAATCTCGAATTTCTTAAATGCTTATCTCCTCTTCATTATATAAATCAAAATTAATAAGTTTTGAAATTTTAGAAATTCTTGTTCTTGTTTGATATAATTTAAGCTTCCAATTTTCAGGACTCGTACTATTTATTCTTAGACTTTTGAAGTTCTTTCTAAAGTTTTTTCTCTCCTCTTCTTTCGTTTTACCTGATTTTCTCTATTTCTAATCTGTCTTAATATTCAAATATATTGTTATTTGAATGTTTTTATAACTTAAAAAAATTATTTTCCCATTTTGTTTAAATAATATTTTTTTATTGGATTTTATAGCCTATCACGGTGTAAATGGCGAATACCACGGTAAACAATTTGACTTTTTCCTGCTAATTTTTCCAAATAATTTATCTGCATCCACCAAACATTGATATCATTACATCTGAAGATTAAACATTCTATACGGTAGCCTAAACATCGACATTAAGCAAATCAAAGATTATTCGTTTGGAAAACAAAATATGTTAATATCTCGTGGTAGGAGATTTATGAATTAAGAAATAAGTTATAAAAAAGGAAATGAAGAAAACTTGTTTGGGGAAGTAAATCAATTTTCCCGGAAAGTATTAAGAGCAAGAGTATTAAGAAAGCCCACTAAAATATAAGAGAGATTATAACGGAAAAAAACTAATCCGAGAGATTGTCTGAGAGATCCCAAATATATGAGGAAAGTTTAAAGCTAACACTTTCCTCATATTTCGTTTAAAATTGTTTTGAGCACTTTTCTGATAAATTTTATCATAACCAATTCCGCAAGGCTAAATTGCTTATTTTAAGTAAAACATGCGAGCTGGAAACTTGAATTCAATATGCTGAAAAGAGAATCTAATCTTTCCTAGCAATACTTATAAATAATCATAAAAGTTTAACACGCCACTAAAACAGTTACTAAAGTTTTATAGGTAAAGCAGTGAAAAGGCTTAACATACCATTAAAGTGGTTCATAGAGCTTTATCTGTAAACCAGTGAAATGCTTAACATAGAAATAAAGGGCCGATAGCGCGGTGTGGGTAAAGCAGTGAAAAGCTTGACTTTAGCCTTCATTAAAGCACTGCGACTAAAGCAGTAGAACAACAATAAAGTGGTTGCTAGACTTTTGTGGATAAAGCAGTTTCTCGACCTTTGTGAGTAAAGCACATTAAACGAACGATCGTAAAAACTATTTTGTTCGTTAGATTTTCAATGGGGTTCGTTCGGAAGTCACATGACAAAATGCCTAATTTCATTAAAATATCTCAAAAATTATGATCTGTAACCTGAAAACAAAAATTATTGGACCAGTATCAAGAAGCAAGAGAAGGCATTTAAAAAAACAGACTGGATTGATGGGCACAATAAAAGTTTCAAATGGTTCTAGATATTGTATATATACGCATAAACTTCTCATCTTTTCACCTCAGTGGAGAGGGCTACAAAAATTAACTTGGAGCTTGGTAATGTGGGTAAATCATTAGTTGCAAAGAAATAGAGGTTAAGGGTAAGAGAGCTTAGCAATAATGCAGAAAAGATAAACTTAGAGCTTTTTCTGCTCAAGTATTTTTCTAAGATGTTGGAAATATTTTTCATATCGGACTTAAATTTAAATAACTAACTCAAGCTATTGCTCTAACTAATAAGGCCTTATATACTAACAGCTTTAGTAAAGCTTTATTGGTAAAGCGGTGAAAAAGCTTGACGCAGCACTAAAGCAGTAATTAGAGCTTTATGGGTCTCTTACAATCTTTTCTTTTGCTCATAACTAACCGCTTCTTGTACAATAACTTATAAAGTACAAATAATAAAAAAAAAATTGTTTATATTAATTTAATATTTAATAAATTTTCTCAAAAGGTCAATACGATCACAACCTGCAACCTTATGTTCACATCCACGATAATCGTGAATTAGGCAAATACGTTCACATACATAATCCTTATGGCGGTGGCTATGGGCCCTATGCCGGCTCTAATTTGCCTTATATGCACGTTGATGTTCCTTATGAGTAAGTAATCTTAAAGCTAAATAAACTAATTATCAAATGTAATAATAATTTTTTTAAATTAATTTTTTTTTTTTTAATTGCAGTCACAATTTATATACGGTAAACAAAAATTAAATATTTGAACCATTCTTCTGATGGCAACTTTGCTTCTACGTATTTCTTTTTTCTAACAATAATTCTGCTCTATTCAACCCTTACAGACAACAACCACCAAAAAACCTACTACTACTACAACGACTACCACCACAACTACCACTACTACTCCACGCAGTATACTTTTCAATTATGATGACGAAGGTCGGCATAAAATTTTACATCAAGAGAACGTACGCAAGACGAACAAATACGATCATGCGTAAGATTTTAATTTTTGATAAACAAAAATAAAAAAACAATCATTTTCTAAAATGATTTTCTATTTCTTTCAATTTAGCTTTTTAACAGAAAACGGTATTTATGGCGAAGAGAAGGCCAAACTTCATCATGGCGGTGGTACTCACGCTGAAGGCTATTACGAGTACACCGGCGACGATGGTAAACTGTACACGGTCAAATATAAGAGCGATAATGGCGGTTTTATGCCTGAAGGTGAACACATACCTACTCCACCACCAATCCCAGATGCAATTGCTCGCGCTTTGAAATACGTCGATGATAAACGCAAAGAAAACGGTGAGAAACCTTTATTCGATGAACGTGGTTTCCGTATCGATCATATGAGTAAAGACGTTATGGCCAAAATTAAATCTTTACACGTTGAAGACATGCCCCGTGACATTGGTGCCCAGATTCGTGAACTGCAAGACCATATGGATTATTATCTGGGTGTTGGTCACTATTAAGGGCACGGAAAGAAGGGAACAGAAAATCGCATGATATTCATAAGCCTCTGTTTCATTGCAACAAAACACATGTTTGTTAAACATTCAGGGAATTATTTTAGGAAGTTTTTTGTTTTGTTTCATTATTTTTTCGAACTAAAAAAAAGTTATTTTATAAATTTGCTGAAAGTTTTTTTTCATTTTAATCGAAATTTTAATGTTGTTTTATTTAATTTTTATTTATTTTTGTTTTTATTATTTTTTTTTTTTTTGTAATTTTTCTCTTAATTTTCTTTTATTTTTTAATTTTAATGTTAATATATAGTTTTGTGATTTATTTTTATTAATTATTTATGTGTTTGTTTGAAATTGTTATAGATTTTCATAATAATTGTTTATGTTTAAGAGAAAAACAAGAAAAATAATAATAATAGAAAATTTTTTAAACAAAAATTTCATAATATTTTATTAATTAAAGCAAAAACTTATACCAAGAAGAAAAAATTATTTATGTACGGAAGCAAACCAACTAGTGTATGAACTAGTATAGAGAAAAAACTAACATTCGTTGACTAGTGAATTTATCCTTAATACTGATCAACGAAGTATAGAGCGTACATTCACTTCGACAATTTGTTCGCAGTACCCAGAAGGAAGCCTCAGTGGCTCTATAAAGTATATACGGGAGAGAGAAAAAAAAAGAATAACATGAACAGCTGGTGCTATGGTTTCGCAATTGCAGCTCTTCCGTGAATGGTAGCTTTATGGAACTCACACACTGCTTTTATCGAAATGTGATGTACTCACTATTGAGAGTGTTCAGTTCTACTGCCTCTTTCCCGTCGTTAGTCTCGTGTTGTCTGACCGCAATCCTAGTACTATATGGCATAGTGTTTGTACTATTTTGTCTACTCTCTGTATACTCTCAGATATTAACATCAAATTTAGAGTCGATTTAAGTACGTCCGTCCCTCCGCCCTTTCTTCAATCCATCCGTCCATCCGTCCGTCCATCCATCCGCAGGTTTTATTTAAATTCGAAAGAAGTATTGAAAACTCTTGCCCGTAATTTCATATTGACCAAATAGGTCAAGGAACAAACCTACAGTTGAATATAAGTAACCCTTTCTAGTTTACTTTCTTGCATAAAATGCAACAAATACATAATAAGACGTGTATTCTATAAAAAAGAAAAGAATCAAACACTTCCACCCTATACTATAGTTTCGAAATTTAGTTCTTTTAGTGTTTTCTTTATTTTTTAAGATGAAGATGATAAGTATAAAGCATTCTGTCGCAGTCGAATACAATATTCTTTGTTATTATTAAATCCATGCTCCAAGCAAACAAAGAACAGCTTTAATTGATATATTTTTAAATGAAAATAATATAAAATGCTTTGACATTCTTCTTACATGGCCGCATATGATATTTAAGAAGGGCCAGGATTCGTACAGTCTGCAGCCGAAATTAAACATGAAAATGACAAACTTCTAATTTTGGTTTCCTAAAGACATCTAAAAACCCATCGCAGTAGTCCACATCGGCCAAACTGTCCAGAAAACGTTGTAAAAATTGCCTATCGCTTTGAGACAATTGGATGTTGTCCAAGGCGAGAACGTAGTTTTACAATTAAATTTTCAATGGCTTTTTCACTATTTATTTTACACAACAACTTTGTAAAAAGAAAAATATCTTAATTTGTTTTAAATTATTATCACAATATAAATGAGATTTTTATTAATTTTTAATAAACAAGATTTTATAACTAACTGCGCATAGCATGCTTTGCCAACCTATTATCGCATCAAATATAAAAGAAAGAAAAACGACTAATAAGAAAATCCTATAAAATTTGCTTCGCTTTGCAACTTTCTTGCTTTTTAATGCTAATCACGTGAAGCTAGCGGGCCACTGGTTGGACTGCTCCTATTCATAATCATAGACATATATGCAATCAATCAAAATACATTAAATTTTTTAATTAAAAAAGTTTTTTTTTAATTTACAACTTAAACGTAACACGTGTAGAGTTTATTGTGGCAATTTATATAATTTTTAAGCGGCGCCCATCAGTTTTTAGTTTTCTTATATATTATAATTTTTCGTTATTTTTAAAACGTGTTCTTTTTTTGTTTATTAAGATATTTTTTGGAAGCTGGTCTAAAGAAATCTATAACAATTTTTAAGACTAAGAATTTTAATTACAGACAAATGGATGCGCGATGAGAAATCGTACGATCTTTATGGCGAATTTACACCAAAACTTAAAATTACACGTCCGAGAATTTTTTTGTTGCGCAATTATTCCAAAACGGAACGTCTTATGTGGCTTGTGACAACGTCCTATTGAAACCACATATATTCAACACTAAAAGTTTTAGTTTCACGCCAAAAGAAAATTGATAATCATGCAGCGGAATGGTGCACAAGTCGCGTAACGGATAAATTTGAGTCGAAACTTTCACTAACAGCACCTAGATATATTCGTCTTTCAACTTCTTGTCTATAGAACGCTTAAGGTCAAGCCGGTTGAGTTGATCATAATCTACTCATAATAGAAGAAATGTACTTACTATAGAATTAACATTTTTGTAGCAAGATTTTTCTATTTTAACACGTTCAGTGGTTATTAAACGATCTATATTATAAAATGGCAAGTGTTACGCTAAACGCATAATGCCCTAAATGATACTACTGTGTTACATGTCTTACTGAAATGAGGCTGTCAAAACCGGACCATGCCCCCTCTACATAACCACATTTCTGGAACTTGCAAATGCAATGGCCCAATTACTCGAATACATATATCTATAGATACGTAAGCATATCGGCTTCGGAGGAAACGAAGTAAAGAACGGTTTTTCCGGGCAGCTTTCTTTACTTTATTCACGTTTTTGTCCAAGAGATTGCGTTCAAAAGCTTATGTCAAAACGAAAAATTTATTCTTAATTCCACAATTGTGTGTTAATATTCAGTCATAGGATAAACCAAACCACAATCTATGACAGTTATTGATGAATATGAAGCAATGAAGAATATTCTAACTTTGGACGAATTTTCGACGACCCTGAACTGTCGCAGATCGAAAATCCACCTTCCTAATAGCGGCTTCACGTTCAACTACTACTTGGCGGTCTAAAACCAAAAACTAGTGCCTAATTTGCCTCAAACCATCGAATTTTTGTTGTTTCATATTCTAAACTGTAATCTTCTCGTTAATATATATAAACCTATACTTAAACGCTCAAGTTGATCTTTTTAAATATTTGAATAATATCCGTCTTATTTAGATTAAATGACTTTTATATAAACGCATTCTTCAAGCATATTTTTAGGATTCAAAAATTTACGTAAGTACTAAGCTTTTTAACGAAACTCTAGAAAAGAAGACAATTTAAATATTCTGTATATTTTACTGTTATAGCAAATAAGCTTTTAGCAAAAAAAAAAGTTAAAAATGTAAACATAGAATAAATTTATAAAAAGAAATTTTGTCACAATTATATATAAGTTACTCACACTTCTTAAGGCGAAAATTGGTTTATTCATCACTTAAGAGAAATTCATAAAAATTGCTTGGAAGATCTTTTTATAATACTAGTAGCGTTCATTTTTAAAGCTCTTGAAGTTAGATATTTTACGATGAAATATAGCATAGATAGAATGGAGAAAAAAATCGTTTTTTCTATTTTTGCAAATAAATAATTTGTTTTAAAAAGAAGCGACATTTACTCATGTCATCTCTTGTTATTTACTACTTACTATTATCAGACAATATGTAGAAGCATTTACACCAAAACCAATAATGACATGCCTACGTGATAAGTTTTAAAAAACATTAATATAACAGTTTGGAAAGAAGCATTAGGAAATACTTTGTTATTTTTTTGGTGCTGCCCAATATGCGACACCAAAGTTCATTTGATGATAAATATCACAAAATACTTGTCTTCCAATCGGCCATGTCTAGAAGCGATTTTCTAATTTTTGATTAATTATGGCCACTTACGACATCTTTTAGAGGTATAAATAAGTTTCTGCCATGTGATTAAAAGTGGCCACACGAGAAGATTTCGTAGAAATTGTCACATGCAAAACATAATATCATAAGCCTAGTCAGGCATTTAAAAGCATAGCCTTGAAGCATTAGTTTTCTGCTTAATTCTAGAGATAGTGCCGACAAACTCTTACTATGGTTGAATAGTGTTTGTATATATCGCAACTTATGATATCGTCAGTTGTCAGTATAACGAAATACGACGCCATACAACAAAACAAGCCCATGGAACTTTTGTGGCACTAAGCGGAAATGTGTTACTCTCACCGCCGTTATCAGCGGTCGTTATTCCTTCTGATTAACACCGATTGTAATTGATTACTTGTTGTATTGTCGAGTGGGTCTTCCACTCTTATAATGACACCAAACAAGGGACTCTCTTTGTGCACATTGCCTAAAGGCCAGTTGTCTATCCCTTGCGAGATTCATATTATGTCTAAAAGTTGAAAGAAGCTCATGAAGGACAACAAGCTGAATAAAATGTAATGTACCGTTCTTTTATAATAGATTCCTAATTTTTTATAGAAAATAGCGGAAACGCCTGATTATAGCTATCAGCTAAGCTGATTTTTAATTGAAACTTTAGTGAGAGAAAAAGTACTACGAAGAAGGGCATCGCCACCCTAATCATCGACAACTGAAAATCGTTGTCTTAATTCATCTATTTGTAATGAATGGGAACACGTGCAACCCATCGATTGCTTAACGCACATATGAATTTCTATATCCTATACCGTCTGTCAAAAGAATAGTTTAGTAAGTTTATGCAAAGGCGCTGCTTAGAAAAACTTGAGATAGGATCAACTATATTATTATATCAATCGATTCAGAGTCTTACCTTGATCGATTCAGAGTCTTACCTTGAATCGATTTAAAAACGTCTGTCCGTTTAGTATTCACTACAAACACTAGATAGCCTTCATCCTACAGGTTGTTATTTTTGATGCAATTTAGTCAAGATCCACAGGGTGCGCCTGTCAAGAAAGACTTGAAGATCATTTAAGGTTATTTGGCATATAACGTTATGTTGTGAAAAAGACATTGCATGAAAAAAATATTATTACTTTTAATATTTGTAAAGAAAAATCGTTATATAATTTTGTTTACAGCAAATGAGTGTACAAAATTTGAATACAAAGGGTCAATTTTTCTAATCGCCTCTTATATAGTCTTATAATCTTATGAAAACTAAGCCTGTTGATGATAAAAAATACTAAATTTTAATATTTTATGACATAAGTTGATCTGAGATATTTGTTTCATGCATTTAATTATTTATTTACTATTGTAAGTCTGAACTACATAGGACTTTTTTCTCGAAGGATTTTCCATGTCTGTGAAAGCTATATATTTGAACTTAACAAGAAAACATAATTTTTAGTATTTTATGATGAAGATAAATGAAAAAGATGACATTAGACCTTAAAAGGCTACAAAATTTGAAGTTTTTTATTACTGAAAGAGTCACTGTCTTGTATTTAAAACGATGCATACTTAGCATTAAAATTAACTTTATATTTATTGCATTTTTAGAAATAATAATAAAAAATTAAAAGTTTCAAAAACTTACTATAATTACTTACACATATATCTATATATATATATTGTATAAAAGACTATTTTCCTTAACGAATTTCTTATTTATTTAATTAACAGTGTAGTACCTCAGTGCACAGCAAACTTTAACATATTAAATGAAATAAATCTGTTATTGTTAGAAACAATTATTAAGTAGTAGTGTGCAGCGTAGTATACATTTATATTTAGCTAATGATGACGTATGTATTTTCCCTATTGAAAATAATTATATTCGATTTACTTTTCCAAATGTAAATATATACAAGAAATAAAAATAAAAAAAAAATTCTGGTTTCTTAAGTATTTTTAGCAAAATTTTTAAACATACAATAGTAACTCCAAAGTATAGATGCACAGTGTTACACAATAATGAGGAATTTGGCAATTTCCACAGCTGCAGATGATTGAAAACGTGTGTAAATATGTTTTTTTTATTTTTATTTTTTATTTTATTTAACATTAACAACAACGTGAATCTTTTGCTGAATAAGTAAAAAAAAATTGCATAATAAGAATTTTGAAAAAATATATAAAAAAGATAAGTAAAACTTGATCAATTTGAAGACGCCAAGCGACAAATTTTTTTTTTTCGAATTACAGTTCAAATATTTTCAAAAGAATTAATATTAATTAATATTAATTTAAAAAGTCTCCGTCTCCGAATGAAGTCTCGATTTTTCAAGTAGAAGATAAATTTAAAAATTATTGCAGTTTCTTTAACAAACTTTTATGAAAAATCAGGTACAAAATAAAGCTCACCTTGTTGGCGAATCTTGGATACCTATTACGATAACAACTATAACTAAGCTTCTCAATTATTAGCGGGCGTGGCTGATAGTCAATCAAAGATATTTTCGCTTTGAACTCTTATATGGCCTTCAAAAGTATTTGTCTCTAAACTTTAAGTTGTTAATATTCTTACTTCATAGGTAGACAAATAAATTTCCGCCATTTTCTATCAAAAATTGGGAATTTATTGTAAAAGAACGGTACATTACATTTAACATTCAAGATATTATCCTTCACTCAGTGCAAGTTCTTCCAATTTTTTGGAAAAAATCTGAATCTCGTAAGGTAACGACAACTGGTTTTCTGAAGCTGTACACCTAAAGATTCACATGTTCGGTATCGTTGTAGGAATATTAGCCCCCAATCGATCATAAGAGTACCAATAGGTAATCGATCGTAACCGGTGTTAATTAGAAGGAGTAGTATCCACTGATAACAGTGGAAAGGACTGCTGATGTCGGCCACTTAGTGTCACTAAAGTTTCCTGGTATTTGCTGTATGGGATCGAGTTACTTTAAGCTAAAAACTCGCCATCACATCACGATATTTGATATATTGCAGTTTTTCATATCAATTTCTTAAGCTATTATTGGTAGCTTTCTCTAATTATGGCTCCATTTGTTTGGAAAGAAATGATAATACGCCATGATACGTCTAGTCGGCATCACGCTTTGCATATCCTAGCACAACCTTACAACTAGCTTGTAAGGATTTAAAGACGCTATCTTTGGAATTAAGCAAAAAAACTAAAGCTCCACACAAATGAAGCTTTTTCGTCACAAAACTTGACATTTTCGCACGAAAAAATTTACGTGATCCTGATACGGACTCACTAATACTTCAGAATTATGTTGTTATCATATGACAATGCTTACGATATTGCGTTTCACGTCTGACAATTTTAAAAAAAATCTTCGCGCGCAGCCATCTTTTGTCAAATGGCAGAAACTTATTTGTGCTCCTTACAGAAGTCGAAACTAACCATACTTTGAAAATCGCCTTTAGGCGTGATCGATTAGAGAAAAAGTGTTTTGAAATATTTATCATTATATGGTCTTTGACTTCCCATATAGAGCAGCACCAAAGGGATAAAAAATTTATCAATGTTTCTTTCCAAACTATTATATTAATTTTTCTACGAATATAAACATGGTTTTAATATAAATATTGCTGCATATGGTCTGACAAATAGAAGTAGTAAATAACTAGAAATGCTCTAAGCAAAAATAATGCTGAATAATACCTTCAGGCGGGGTGATCTTTTGTTAAACGGCGGAAACTTTTTTGTACTCTTCATATATATTATATTTCTATTACTTGTATATTTTATTAAGTTTAACGTTGCTACCTGGCACAAGTTTCAAGGTACCAACAATACTAATATATGAGATTTTTTTCTTAAGACTTTAATTACTATTATTATCATTATAATTTATTTAAACCCAAGAAATAAATTTTTGGACTAATGTGAAAAAAGCACTAAAAAGTAATTTTCTCTGCTATTATAGGCATACATTGAGGGTGGATTAAAGCTACTTTCATATTTATCTAACGAAATATGAGCAAGTCTCAGCCTTCTATTTCAATTTCTACGTTCTTAAAAGAGAGAGCTTCATCAACGGACGGAAGGACAAACATGGCTGCATCGACTCAGAACGTTGTACCGCTTAAGAATTTGCTGCGATCTTGACTCAGATTAACTTTCTTGCACCCCTTGCCTCCGACTTTCCCTTGACGATGACTACAACAAAGCAATAAAGCCAGAACAATAAAAGTAATAAAACCAAACACGTATATTACATTCGCTTTAGAGCAAACTTGTGGTGCTCACCACCAGAAAAAAGGCCTTGGAACAGCATATTTTTTTTCTTTTTATGTGAGTGTATCGACTCTTTTAAATGGACTGTGAAAATATTTGCGATGTGTTCTCGTTCAACATCTCTTACAGATCGTAAAACGAATTTTTTATTTATTGTGGGAGTGTTTACAGAACTTAATGTTAGTTTTTAACGACCGTTAACTAGCTTCCACTTATTAAACGCACCGAGTTTTAGATCAGTATTTCTTACATATACTTGCAGGTTGGTAGTCAAACTTTCCTATTCACCTATTATGAACATATGTCCAGTAGGACTATGCACATATATTTTCGACGGGACCATGGATATATCTCCAGTGGGTGGAATGATGTTCATTTCTAAACTTAGCCAATGTCTATCGACTAAGAGTGCATCTCTCAATTCAATGATGGCAAAAATTTCTAAAAATTTGTAAGAGGCGAGAAGACGGAAGAACGAATGGGCTTGAGGGGACGAAAGAACGGAAGGAGGGATACATGGAAGAACGCATACATCAAAGAATGAGATTGAACGGATTTCAAATTTTATCCTTCATATAATCTATGTCTTTCATCAAAAACATTTATGTATATATTGCGCGATCTCTGAGTATTGAGAACGAATTGACGAATCTAGCATAACTTTATAATTCAGTCATAGGTGTAGTTATTAAATATTTATGAAGTATTAACTGGCCTCGTATTAGTAGTAATAAAACATTATAACAAAATATCATATTGTAGACGTGCAGTCATATACATGCTTACACACACACGCGCCGGCCGCTAATAGCACTTATTGTAAATGCTAAACGTGAAAATTAACACACGCGGGTTTTAATATGGTCACAAAAAATGTATTTATTGTCGTAATAAAAATAATAAAAAAAAGAAAATCAACAAATGTTACGTACACAGCATGAACCAATCGAATTGAATGCCTAATAACAAGAAAAAAGCCAATAAAAACATTTTTTCATTACAAAGTAAGCTTAAGGTGGTAAAAGCGTTATCATCACTACTAATCCGAAAAAAAGATTAGCTCTTAAGAACGAGAAGATTTCGTCTCTAAACTTCATTGATACGGGATACCATAGACAATTTTCTTTTACAGAGATTTTTATTTTTCTGTTCTAAAATTTTTACTAACAACTTTTTAAATTCAATTAAAGCCGAATATGTTTAATTCAAATTAAAATTTCTCAAGTTATACCTTAAAGAATCTCAAAGCAAATCATCTTCTTAAGCTTCTTATGTTATACTTTAAGGAATCTAAAAGGAGATGATCTTCTCAAGCTTATATGTTTAATATTGTAAACAAATGTCTTCTATTTTGTTTTTCTAAGAAGCTCAACTCTTTACTAAAATTTCTGGTGACTTCATAGCAAAATTCAATAGAATCGGAATGAAGGACGGACATATTTACTCATATTTACAATTATTTTCCGTCCCACTTAAAGTAGCATCTAAACGTTTGTTTTAAATGTTACTCAAGCAATAACAAAATCATTTTAATCTCCGGTATTAAATGGAAAAAGAAGAATATGTCAGTAATCTGTTAATAGCACACAATAATGTGATGGTGAAGATGCTATTGGTCATGCTATACATAGCTATGATTATCGTATACTTTTGTATTTACATGTAAACAAACTAACATATTTGCTTGTCGTCTTGCGGTTACACACCATGCATAACTCTAAGCAATCACTTTAATATCAACAATGACCTTCACATTTAATAACTTTTGTTTGTTATTATTTTTTTTTTTTTAACAAAAACTCTTGTACACCCATCTGAATGACATGAAATGAAATGATTGAATAAAATCAAACAATGAAATGAAAGCAAAATATTAGTAAAGAACTTTAAAGAATTTTTTGCATTTAATAATAGTTAGTAAGGGTTTGAAGGAGAAAAATATACTTATGTCCGAATATATGATATACATTAAAATTTTTACCTCATAATTTCATATAAAGATTTTACTTACTATTACTCTTTACAATGACAATTGCAAAAATTATTGCTTAAATTCTATATATGATTTTGTTCGATCTGAATGACATGAAACGAAATGATTAAATAAAATAAAGCAAGAAAATGAAAGCAAATATTAGTATAGAACTTTAAAGAATTTTATCAGTTAATAGTCGTTGCTAAGGAATTGAAGGGAAAAATATTCCTATGTCCGGAAATATGATATACATTTAAATTTTCGCCTCATTAGAATTAGAAGAAGAAAATATGAAACTCTTACAAAATAAGTTCTATTTAAAACGAAAATTGTAAAATTATCGTTTAAGTGCTTTATATGATTTTGACGGAAGGTTTTAATTCAACTGAATTACTTTATGATTTATGTTACTTTAATTGTTTAATAATTTTTTTTTAAGTAGCTACTGCTAATTACTATAACAACTCCGTAATACAGTAACAAATATGCCCTCCGTACGAAAATATGGTTTGCGTCTCGACCATTTCCTCATGCGTAAGTACATTTTGGGCTTTAGCTGTTTTAATTTGGACTTTCTTCATTGCAATTTAATATAATTGTAATGAAATTATCCCCATACAACCAAGAAAATACTTTTATTTAGAATTGTTCTTTCCAAATACTTCCGTCTTAAGCTAAATTGATGTTCCATTTTAAAACGAATAAAAAACAAAATAAAAGAAAGAAAATTCTTAAAACCGTCATAACGATTAATTACAAATACCAGAAATATGAAATGTAAAGCATAATTTCGGACTACAAACAAATTTAAATAATAAAGATCGCACTCATTTTAAAGATAATAAATTAAATAAGAGAAATCCGCTAAATAATCAAAAGCTCAGCAAAGTAATCGTGAAATAAAGCATAAATAAAAACAAAATACCTACGCCATCTTTAAAACCAATTTGGAACTATTAGGCTTCATTTACACTCTTGATCGTTTATAGCAATCATTGGAATTTATTAATCGAACAGACACTGTCATAACGTTATCTGATAGAACTAACTTCTTAATTAATTAACAACGCCCCTCCAATGTGTATGGCAGACAGTATGGTTGAAACAAGCAGAGAGTAACAACAGACAATGTCGCCATTAAATAAGTTGAAAAAAAAAAAACAAAAACATAGAAGCACAGCACACCCAAAATGTCAAAATATTTACAAAACTGCATATGTTACTCTCGAATGTGCCAATAATCTTATAATTCGAACACGTTACACCGCAGGCGATGTCATTCGCGTTGTCTTCTACTTATATGCCAGACAGCAGTGAATAATTCTTTTGACGCGCTTGCTCCTTAAACAATATCTGATCATTTTAACTGTAAAAACAAACAACAACATTTTTATAAGTTTCTAAAGATGTTAATGCAAATACTCGTAAAAATCGAAAAACCAAACACAACTAAAGAAATTATCTTCGCTTTAACACGTATATTGAATACTCATCATTTTAGGCAAACATATATAAAAAATTACAAAATATTTCTCAATATTGGGTCGGTCAAAGAGAATGAGTATAAATCTTGTATCATATCTCATATCAGTTAGGCTATCGAACTCAGAAACTTGGATGTCTTGGAATTTAAAAGTTTATATTATTCGAAAGAATACATACTATGTTTTGTGAATGTTACAAACCAATTGACGAAACTACCGTACCCCAATCTTTTCGCGGAACGTATAACTATTAAGCAAATTGCATAAATTAAGAATAATGTAATGTGTGCTACTGCTATTACGTTACTTACTGAACTGCATTAGACGTTGGCAATTATCTGCTCTTACGCCAAAAACTATC
This sequence comes from Glossina brevipalpis, assembly GCA_000671755.1. Lineage (NCBI taxonomy): Eukaryota > Metazoa > Arthropoda > Insecta > Diptera > Glossinidae > Glossina > Glossina brevipalpis. The sequence continues at coordinate 909,623 of KK351088.1, forward strand.
GAAAGAAACATAGACAAGCTTTGTTTTCGCCATCAGTCAAGAATTCAATAATTTTTTAAATTTTTCTAAAAGGTTTACGAAGAATGAATTTTTTATTTATTGATGCAACTGAGACCTGACCTCTACTGGGAGATAATGTTATCGTTTTAAAGATACCCGAAAATGCGCACCACATATACACATATATTTATACTATTCTTGCCAAGAATGAAGTGCGTTATCGAATTTAACTATGTCCGTCTATATAATCCGTTGTGATAGCCGCTCAGCTCTAATTATGCGAGAATTAAAAACGAATTTTGAAGCTTAGTATATACATATATATGTGAATTCGTTTCATGATGAAAAGTTTATTTAAAGGTTTTTATTTATTTAAGTTAAAAAGTTATGATCAAATAAACTGAACCATTAAGTATCTGTGCTGCAGCGCCATTTGCGTTATGACATGCTAAAAATTGCACTTGATGGCTAAACAAGACGTTATTTGTCTTACATGGAATTGAATCTGAAAAAGAGACCAACGCAAATACATTAAACTCATAAACAGATTAAAACGATATAGCCGAGCAAGGCGGCCAATTATTAATAATTAATTATTTAATTAGTTAATTAAAATTAATTATTTAATTAGTTAATTAAAATTAATTATTTAATTAGTTAATTAAAATTAATTAACGCATAGTTAATTATTATTAATTTATTATAACATTAATTAATTACTTTTATAATAAATCAATTATAATTAATTAATAATTACAATTTATTATAATTGATAAACTATTGTTATAATAATAACTAATAATTAGTGTACAACTAATGAATCAATTAATTAATTATTATTTAATTAATTATTAATTTTGTTATTGTTATTAATTAATTTATTATTGGAAAAATAATTAATCAATTATAACCAATTGTATTATTAGAAGTAATTAATTACTTTCGTAATAAATTAATTATAAATAAATGAAGTTAGTAATTAATTAACAATTTTTAGTGAATTAATATAATTGAAGTACAATTTAAATTATAATTAACTATGATTAATTTTTTATAAAATTAATTAATGAATTATTAATTACAATTAATTAATTATCTTTATAATAATAAAATAATAATAATTAATTAATTACTCAATTAAAAAATTAATTAGTTATTATTTATTAATTAACTAATCAATTAATTAATTATTATTTTTCTTATTGCTATTAATTAATTTATTGTTCTTAATTAATTTTAAAAAATTCTTCGCCCATTCCCATTATAAAATATAAAAATTATACTTTGTTGTCACAAAAAAATTTACTTTTCATGAGAGCTCCTCTACATACATAAAAAGTGCCACAAAAATAGAGTCTAAGACTGACAAACTAAACTTGTATATAAAATCACTATTCACTGCATCATAAAATACTAAAAATTAGACAATTTTTCCATACAAGACTTATATTTTCTAAAGTAGCGTCCACTCTATGCATAGGAGTTTCAAGAAAAGACTCCATATCGTACAAATTTTCCACATTTACTTTCTATGCAAAAATATTATTTCTCGCCGATGTTCTATCGAGGAATATTAAAAATCTCGATACCAAATTTGATCAAAACGCCTCATGCACTTGTGCTAAAAAATGAATCCGAAGACAGTAAAAGCGCAGACACAGACACAGATATACTCTGGACTATAACTGACAAAAGATGTAAAAATTAAAACTAGATTTGAATTAAAGTTATATTATAATATAAATAAATCTAAGCTTAACTTGAATTTTTAAGGTTATCTATCATCTAATTAAACTTGAAAATTTTAATTAAAATCTTTATATTCAAATACAAAGAATGTGACGATGATGCCTTGAAATATTCTTAAGATTTTGATTTGATTCTTAATTATATTACGGTGGTAGTAGAAAAAATTTTTTAATTATTTAAATAAATAGAAACATGAAAGATATCACCAAAGATTAGTTAAGCATAAGCTCAGATTCATTTGGCTTTAAATTTAGATATAAATCAAGGTTTTGATCTTCGATTCTTTTGTTCTTTTCTTATTCTTCTTCTTATTATTGTTATTATTATTATTATTTTTAATTTTAAATATTGTTAATCACATTTTGTTTTTTTCCTTCTTATCTCAATCAAGGTTATCTCATTTAAAAATATGAATTTAATCACATGCACTTTAGACGTGCATATCTAATAGATTTACTTACACATTGCAAATGGCATATAAATCAAATTTCTATAAACAATAACAGGTTTCTGTAATATTCAATTAGTTTCTGATATATTTGAAACGCATAACTGTTTCGTTGACTTTATTGATTTTTATCTTTACCTTTAGCTAGTAATAATTCTTAAGATCGATATCCCACATTACAAAGGAAATTTCCTTTATACGCAAAATTAATTTTTTGTTCTTATTACTTTTAATATTTAATGTTTTTTTTTTTACTTTTTAAAAGCAGAATGGAAGCCCCATTCGACCAGATAATAAATAACCGATTGTAACCAGTGTTAGTCGGAAGGAGGATCTGCTGATAACAGGGGGGATTGTATTACATTCCAGGTTAGCTCTGCTAACGTTTTGTAGGCGAATATCGGCATATGGAGCCGAATTCTTCGAACTTACTTTTACTCTCGATAAATCTTTGACTCTAACTAGAGCAATTATTCTTTTTTTTTTAGGTTACACAAGACTAGTCTTGTAGACGAGAGTTGGAGTTGAGGAAAGTTATCATTTCACTGATGATGAGCATACAAACAGTTTCTGTGTATGCACTTCTCCTTTATATCTATTTATTTGCAGTGTTCATATATGGAATCAAAGGGAACATATTGGTAGTTTCTACGCGTGAGACTGTACAATTCTTGAATGATAAGATAATTTTTTATCATAAGGACCTATGGTCACAAGTTTTAACATTCATTTAAAAGCTAATTTCGGCGTGAATAGAAAACATCAACGTAGCATTTTTATTTACAAGGTCTTGCTGCTTTAGGTTACCACTACTTTTAGTTGATCACGAAAACTAGAACTGAGCACAGTTCTAAAATGTACGAAAAGGAGTTTACGTTATCAGTACACTCAAGAAAAGCGCTTAAAAGTATTCTCTTCTTCACCAAATGGACAGAAGTCGACATATTTTTGTCGTTAGCAACAATGTAATTTTCAAGCTCATAAGTTTCAAGAATCAAAAAATTATTGCTTGATTTTAATAATTGTTTTCAGCAAAACGTTGGTTTAATTACGATGTGTACAACTTTTAAGAGAAATAAGTTTCGCTGTTGACACTCAACCTAATTAATGCAGCGATGGTATAGCAGAAATAAAACTATTTGCGACGTCTTTTATCGAACAATACAGCTCCTAAGCTCTGCTGACCATTTAGACCTCTATATCAGGTATGTATTCTGCTGACCATCTAGATTTGTAGAGGAGGTAGATATTCTAGTAGCCATCTAAAACTTTACATTACCTACATATTTTACTGACCATCTGGAGCTGTAGATCCGGCACAAACTCTGCTAACCATCTAGATCTATAGACGAGGTAGGTATTCTACTGACTGTCTAGACATATTGTACTGAGCATTTAGACCTGTCGAACTGGTACATATTCTGGTGGCCACCTAGGCCTGTAGATCACGTACCTATTCTGCTGATCATTTGACCTTTGTAAAGGTAAAAAAAATTCTCTTTCTATCCCTTGTTTGAGAGAACAAGTAAAAAATTATATATAAGAAAATCTTTTAACAAAAATTTTACTTTTTTTTGTTAATAATAATAATAAAAGCTTGGCCTTAATAATTATTCACTATGCTCAGGGTATTTATATTTATTGATAATATTTACCAAAAGTTATGAGCTCATCACTAATGCTAAGTAAACAAATTTGTCACATATTTAATAAATGATTGAACAGCAATTATGTTTAGATGTGCACTTACGGACGTCCCCTCGACCCGCCACTTCCTTTTCTTCCCCCATATACTAAGTTATACATTGTTGCCTAAATTTATATAATAATCATGGTATGCATGTAACTGAGTACGTACGAGTAGCGTTTATCGTCAACAAATCAATAGCAGCAGGGTTAGTAAGTCGTTTTAATAATTGATATCTATTGATATATGAATATGAGACTATGTAAAGGTGAATTTAAAAAAAAAAAAACAAAAATAAAGAAAAAAAAAAAGCAAAAGCAAAAGCAAAAATCACAATATATTTAAACTAAAGCCACAACAAGCACGAGCGACCAACATTTACTAAAGATGGCTAATGTCAAGATGGGCATAAATTAATGTAAACAAGTTTCTTGTGCAAATGTCACTGGTTGGCGTTTGTAAGTAAGTATCGCAGCAAACACATGTGCACTTTATTCCTCTGTATGTATGCACGTAAGTACGGCAGCAAGCATCCAGCCAGGCAACCAAGTGTCACATGTTGCATACTTGCATAGAATGATTTGTAGTTTTTTCTTTTTTTTCAAAAGCAAAAACAAAAAAAATATTTAATTTTTTTATGTATTTAAAAACTATTCTAGATCGCTGGCATTTTCCGTTTAGCAAAACTAAATACTAAACCAGAAGACCATACCAGAGCCATGGTCAAGGTATTAACATTTAAATGATTTTATTTTTATTTAAGAATAATTTTTTTCTTTTTTTTTTATTCTAAAGAATTTTAAAAATGTAGGAAATTAAAATTTATTCATATAGACTTTGGAAAAACTAAAAAAACTTGTAAACACGCACACACAAATGCCACATTGTTTAGACATAAGCTTAGACTTAAACTGAACTAGTTTTGTGAGTTCTGGGTTCCGTATGTATAGAGAAACCACACACAATTTAAGAGAATCGCTTTAGTTATTAAAATTAAAAAAAAAAAAAACAAAACCAATTTATTAAAGAAAATGTTACATGAAACATAAAACAACAGAACAACAAAACATACACATAATGACATTTAATATTTTAATGGTAGACGACAGTTAAAGTGTCTATGCACGATAAATACTTATGCATGCACATAGGTACACAACACACATGCTTACATATACATACATACATACATACATACAGATATAGTTTATTCATGTTGAAAAGTGTTTTCTAGTTTTGGGATTATTATGCAATAAATATCATTATGATGACAACGATGATGATGATGATGATGATGATTATGATGATTTATGACGAGCTTGCGTTTTATGACAATTAAACTAATAAAAAAAAACATTGACCTTGAGCCTATGGATTAGGTTTCGTTTGTTTTACTCTGTATACACAGGTGTTAGTTTCTGTGAGCCTTTGTTTTCTTCTCCGTTTGTGTGTGTTTGCGTATGCCTATCAAACGTTTTGTTATTATGCATTGTGGTTTCCTCTATTGCTAGAGCTAAAGTTGAAGTTTATTACAACATATTTTCATGCCATCATTATTTTTAGATCATATAATTTGTGCGCACCGTAGAGACTCAATATTTGATTTATGTTTAAATCGTAAGGCAACCAACCAACCTACAAAACAAAACCGACAAAAATTCAACAAATAACCTGACAGTGTCCAATTGATTTGATTTATTTAAAGGTGGGGTCTGCTAAACCTGATTATGTGAATAATGAAAAACTAGTTAACTTTCAATAATTGGCTGCAAAAGAACGAGTTCATCGCCAAGTCTTTACGGTCTATGTTGTGTCTCGGATGCTTTTATTTTCGGTAAATCCTTTCAGGAAAGCAATTTTCCATTTTTTCCATGGAAGTTTCGGAGTGAGTCTGAGGAAGATGGGGTGGGAGGTGAGAAGGGAAATCGGGAAGAAGACGAAGAGGAAGAAGTAGCGGGTGGTTTGGAGGGGGAAGGAGGTGGGGTGGCCACATTCCACAGCGTGTCTCCATCTGGTACTCAGCAACTAATCATCTCCAGGTCATTGAGTATACATACTTCAGTACTTCAGTGCATTTCGATGTTTATAAATTAAACACACTCCGTCTACCATCGGATGTCACGGCAGGCATCCGTTAAACATCTAGAGACATCCAAGACCATCACCATGCTTATCCATGTAAAGGCTACATCCCTTGGGTGATTTGGTAACTAAGAAAAAAAATACTTAACTTGAGTGAAATTCCGGGTCACTTAGTATAGCTTACGTCACAGACCAGAACTTCCAATAATGGCAATCCCCTCACCGATATGATTGACTACATACATAAACTTAAGGGCAAAATCAACGGACAACTCGTACAAATTAGATTATTTGAAATCTTACACATCTTAAATGAACCAATAGGTGAGCGCTTAACTAACAAATTATGCGTGAGACGATTATTTGCAACATAGATGAGGTCTTTATTAAATTCGGATCAAGAAAGAGTTCGACAAAATTCTCTAAACTACACAGGCAAGGTATTCCAGTTAAGAAACCTATCTTTGAAGGTCGTCTTATAAAGTAGATATACAACTTCGATCCTTAGGAGAAGGATTCCTTAGGGTAGAAGGAATTAAGCACAGCTCTGCAGTTTTAAAGCTACCATACCGTTAAATTCCTTAGAGGGGCTTACAAAAGAAATTTTACTAGTCGAATCGCTACAATACAAAAAGGAGATCACTATCCAATTTTGTCGGATCAATTGAATGAAAACAAAAATCGGCAGAAAAGGTTGCACTTAACAAAGAAAAAAAGGTAGCGCACCGATCTACAAAAAGGGTGTCCTTGCGTTGGTTAAATTAAAACTTTTCTCTTTTTTTTTTTTTGTTAATCCATTTTATTTACAATCTATCTACGAAGGATTAAAAAGCACATTTTTCATCTTCCCGAATAGATGTGATGCCTTTAAACTTTTGTCCGCATCTGAAATTGAAAATATTTCGAAAAGTTTTTTCTATGAAAACTGGAAATAATAGAATAAGGAATCTCAAGAAAGGCAGATTTGAAGGATACGATATGGAAAACGGAATAAATTATCCTTTTGTACCATTCTTAACTATTTAACGCGTCATTTAAGCCAACAAAATAAAAGAAAGAAAAACTTGACATTTCATGGTTAGATTACGAAGTTTCCGAACATTACGCAGATCGATAATTATAGGAGAAACATTTGGTCTAGATTTTGATTACGCATACTTTGCCTAAAGTTTTTTCTAATTTTTTCGATTGATTACAACTGCTATTGATTAAATCAATAAAGCCACACCTTTAATGTGTAAATATTTGAATTTAAAAAACAATTATACAAATAAATAAATAGACAACAAAATTTTTTAATAATAATTGGCTTGAACTGATACTTTTGCGATTCACAATTGTTTTATTATTTCTTAATAAATACTAAAAAATTTACATTTACAACTTTTTTTAATAATTAATAATATTAATTATTAAAAAAAGTTGTAAATGTAAATTTTTTATTATTTCTTAATAAATACTAAAAAATTTACATTTACAACTTTTTTTAATAATTAATAATATTAATTATTAAAAAAAGTTGTAAATGTAAATTTTTTATTATTTCTTAATAAATATATTTCCAAGTTACTGTTATTAAAAAGTTTTCATTTTAAGCAAGAAATAGCATGAATCCTATAGTAGCCTTTCAGCCTGTGTGAACTTCGATAATATTTACAGAACTATAACTAGCATTACTTGTTGATATAAATCTTTTGCCATCTAAAGGGTTAGTAGAAGAATATCTCTACTCTTAAAAAGATATCTGCAAAGCATAATACAAACATGATAAGACATTGGATGGATATGACGTGATATAGAAGAAAGCAATTTTTGGGAAAAGAAATCGTTTTGGGAACTTCTCCAAATCTTACCTTAGGAAAGATAAGGAGGAAAGATGTTAAATTTAGTTCCGAATTCTAGACGAAGGTTTATTCTTATAGACCTTAGCGCTGAATTCTACACAAAGATCTATGAATACTTACAGATAGATACACAGCTAAACCAATCCCTCTACTTTCCCATACTTCCCCGTAATCAACAACATTTGTACTTATGTTATGACAAACACGACATCTGTTGCTTATTCCCTTGCTTTGTTGTATCTACCAATGTAAAAAAACGAACATACCGACCCCATTAGTAAGTGTAATAAACAATTAAAGTTTACACAATCTTTCCGCAGACCTCACAGTGTATATTATCTTAACACTTTAACTGAAATTATTTAATACTTTCCTTTGTTGTTTTTATTGTTAACTTTTATTTGTTATTTTACCCCTTAACATATAAACCTAGATTTCTAGATGTTTGCCATTCAAATGTACTCAATTAAAGAAAAAAAACCAGAAAGAAAAAAATGAAAACAATAACAACAACACCCTCTCCGCCCAGTCATGGAAAATGACATTTTAGCGACTCGTCAGAAAGCATTAACACATCTCTACCAATAGTATAACAACAACAATTTCAAATGCATTTATGGGCTGTGAAAAATGTTTTATTACTGTTCACAAAACATCGTCTGTCTGTCTGTCCGTCTCTTAGTTGCAAGTAAGTAAGTTTCTCAGACAAAATGACAAAAGCTAGAAAACACAATTGAAAAGCAATTGAGAAAAATATCAAAGATTTGAATAAAAGCGAAGAAGAAAACTGAAGAGGAAGAGGTGGAAGAAGAAGAGTATAAAAATGTTAAATTGTCGCACGTCATTCAAATGAAAAAAAAAAATTAAAGAAAAACAAAAAATCAAAATCAAACAATACTTTACACAACAACAACGAGAAATTGTATCAATGAATGATTAAACTGTTATCTGAATGAAAGGTTGATCTATTCGTCATTTGGTGATTTCGTAGTAAAGTAAAAAAAAAACAATTTAACTGTAAAATAGTAGCTACACACACTGCTATATAACGTTAATTATCCAAATTTTTTGCATAAGTTAATAACACATATTTCCAAAGGCCCCTAGAATACGTTTCAAGTTTTAAAGCAAAAAAAAAAGAAAAAACGTATGCCTGACAATATACATACAAATGACCTTCAGGGCTTTATAATTATCATAATAATTATAAAGAAATATAAATATAAATATGAGCAATGGACAGCAATATGGCATTTGAATTAACCAATTGTTGTTGTTGTTATTGTTCTGTATGTTTTACATACAAGAAAATCTTCTTCATAAGTGCAACTCTAACTGCAGTGGCAGTGCATTTGAGTAGAAAATTATATATTAAAATTAAATATAAAAATTTATATAATGATGGAAAAATGCTGAAGAGAAGGCTAACGACCATAAAAATCAAACAAGTGACATTTTCAAGCCATTAAGTTTATGGTCATAAAGAATATATAGGAATATTTCTAGCACACACAAATACGCATAATCATGTCTCGTTGCCGCGAGAACCAGAATGAATTTAAATGATTTTGCGTTAATGGTGCAATAAATTTTATTAAAAATAAATAAATTTTAGTATTAAGGATAATAACCTAGAATGCGGATGCGGAGTGCACAACTAAAGGGAAGAGAAGAATTCGTTGACAATGGGTACCTCGGTAAGAGTGCACAATTTCATTTGGCACGCTTTGCAAAGTCTGCTGGATTGAGCTCCTAAAAAAGCTAAATATTGTACCGGTAAAGGCGAAGGTCCTTCTGGGTAGTCCTTCATAAAATTGGAATTGGAATTGAAGAACAATGCCGAATTGATGTTTTCGGCGATCCTCTCCTTTACAGCAGCAATGCTTTCAAAAGACCGATCGTTAAGTCGACGCAAAAGAGACTTACTGCCTATAATTGAAACAGTTTTTTCAAATTCTTTGACCTCTTCCGTTACGAATCGTTGACATATTAGCTGCACAGTCTCGAGCAAAAATTCCGTGAGGGAAAACCGGCTGATAATGTAAACATATTGTATAACAGTTCGTATAAAACTTACATAGCAGTTTGTATAACGGTAATATACAGCAGTTTGAGTTGCGCTTAAATTTGTTAGCAAATAATGCCTTTTCAGAGTGAAATGAATTTATTCGTTGTCTGAAAAAGAAAATTTCCTGTATAACAGTTTGTATATCAATAGTGCTAACTCTCTTTGCTTTGCTTTTAATGAAATTTACTTCAATTTGCTTCAACGTTTCAAAACATAGATGAAGGAAATTCCACAAACGCCTCATGTTACAAGAAAACATTCAATATAACAGTTTCATATAACAGTTAACCTCTTAATAACATTTGTTGTCATATTACGCATTATATTATATTACAATTAATAAGAAAGTACGTATAGCTATTGTAATAAGAAATTAATTTAATCAGTAGCAAAGAACAACAAGTTCTATAAGTAGAAACCTTCTAATATAACAGTCTTTTATAACAATCCTAACTGTGCATGCTTTATTTTGTATAATAAAATTCACTTTTCTGTTAAATTTGATGTCAAATTATAGCAACTTGCAGTGGGTGGAATTAATTTAATAAAGAAACAAGAATACAAAATAATAATAAAAGACTTAAGCAACAAACTTGTCAATAATTTTAAAATTACACTCATTTTAAAGTCAACAAATATCAAAACAAATTGACACATTTATGCTGCAAGGGGGATTTAACATCAAACCACTACCAACGCTAATAAATTTAAAATCTTTCTGCTCTTATCTCCTTACCTCGATAATGTGATGCTACACACAACAATATTACTTTATTACAACACTTTAAAGTAGAATCAAACAAAAATCTCAATATGCAGTGTAATCCTATAAAAGTTAAATGAGAAAACCACGAAAGAAAAAAGAAGTTAGCATAACGTTGTGTCTGATATCATTGAAACAATCTTGTCACGATATTGTAAACTTTTCAATGCAACATTCGCACAAACTTGCATATAAGCAATGCTTAGTGTTAGTCTAACTACACCTTCATTACCAATCGACAGCAGAGACTCAACGAAATAATACGAAGAAGAAGAATCAAATAGTGCTCACAACCTTTATTACTGGTTGCTTGCCTATGGCTACACTACACTCAATTGATGATACTTGGGTATGGTTGGGTATGATTGTTGCAATTTTGACATTTTGACCTCACTGCCATCAATGAATGGTATTATATTTACTGACTGTCGTTTTATGGAGATCGATTGTCTCACACTGTCTAGTAAATATCTCCACCTTCTTCTTCTTCTAGGGAAGCGCCTTTGTTTTCCTTAATATTCATCTTATCTGCTATTAAGATGCAACTTTTATTTCAGTTATAGCTCCACACAAAGCTTACGTTTGTTTACAAAAAAAGAAAGAAGCTGAGTTGAATCCAATTACGAACTAATGTCAATAGAAACAAATCTCAGCATATCTTCCTGCTCATCTAACTCTTTAGCTTACTCGTCGTTAATTCCCTTCTAATGTTCAAAAATGGAAAAATTTACTGTTAGTCAAGTTTGGTCAAATGAACGCGAAAGTATTAGGAAAACTTTTAACAGATAAAAAATACATTTTTCTAAATCATTGGAACAGCAAAGTAAGAAAGAAGTTTTTAGCGCATAGTCACACAAAGAAGATGCATTTTTTGTTCATTTGCAACAATAAATTTAGTATATAACGTACAACAGGAACGTTTAGGAATTATTTATTGCGGCTGTCACGGGTTATATGTATTATGTATTATGTAAAGCAGGAAGTTACGCATTAAAGACAACTTAAATCAGGTACATTACTAAGCATAACTGAAAACGCGATTCCATTGTCAAACTATTCTCCGTAACACTAAACACTTCCTCACCAAACACCAAATTCTCTTCACCTTCGTCTCGTTAAATTAGCTAAACTAATTCAAAGGCTCTACCACAATTAAGAAAAATCGGAAAAATAGCATGCTATGCCATAACGTTGTTATTGGAACAATGTTTTAGTTTTTAGAGATTACTTACAAGGATAGTGACCGAATGCACAAACAGGCGTAGCTACATCGATTTTTATCTACAGAAAACTAGATTTTGTACACCATGCAGTGTTTGCCAAAATAGGTATTGCGATCGGGAAGGAAAGGAAAAGAAAGCAAAGGAAAGGAAAGGAGGACAAACCGGTAGTCTAATAAAAAACGAAATGGAAAGAAAAGGCAGGGATTACTGACACATTCGCACTTTAATGGTAATCAGCAACGGTATCGTTCTATAATAAAACGTTAACGTATCTTCAGTCTTTTTCCATTGCATTAATTACATTAATTCGTTAAATATATGAATTAAAATTTAATTCCTTTATCTTCATTTAATTTCATGAAATAATGGAAATTTAGTTGCTTAATTAGTTGAGTTTAAACTGAAGGTGAAATAAAATGAATTGTAGCTGGAAATGAAATGGAAATAAAAAAGGAAAGAATAAGGGAAGCAGGCAAAAAGGTAAGAAGTTCAGAAGTTAAAAATGTAAGAATGTAAGACAGTAGGAAGGGAGTAAGGAAGTAAGAAGGTAAGAAGGGAAGAAGTGAAATAGAGAAGACGCTAAGGAGAAAAGAAGAGAGGATGAGAAGAATAGAGTGAGAAGAAGAGGAAGAGAAGACGAGGAAGAGGAGAAAAGGAAGAGAAGAAGAGAAGAAGAGGGAGATTAGAAGAGAAGGAGAAGAAGAGAGGTAGGAAAGAAGAGAAGAGAAGAAAAGAAAAGAATAGAAGAAAAGAAAAAAACAGAAGAAAAGTCGAAAAGAAAAGAAAAGGCGAAAAAGAATAAAATAAAAGAATAGAAGAACAGAAGACAAGAAAAGAAGAGAAGAAGAAAAGAAGAGAAGAAGAAAAGAATAGATGAAGAGAAGAATAGAATAAAAGAAGAAGAGAATGAGCTAAAAGGAGAAGAAGAGAAAGAGTGAAGAAGAGAATAACAGAAGCAATGAAAGAGAGAAGAAGATAACAAGAGAGAGAGAGAAGAATATAAGAAGATAAGAAGAGAAGAAGAAAAGAAAAGAGGAAAAGACAAAGATAGAAAGGGAGAAAGAGAGAAAAAGAGAACAGGCCAGACTCGACCCACGTAGCCGTAATATCAAAACTCTTCGGATATATCATCCTTTTGTTCTCGTTCCAAAAATGTCTGTACTAAAAAAACCAATACTTTTCGTAATAATATAAGAAATATTATAAAAAGAAAATAATAACACGAAAGCATGTTGCAAACAGTATCTCTTTTCACCCTACATATTTTATGAAAACTCCAAGTGTCGCGAAATGTGTAATAAATTTAATACAAGTCCTAATTTTCGATATTTTAATTAACTACATGCTATGGTATATAACTTTTACGTTTTATACCAAATTTAAATAAAACCATTAATTGTGATTAATTAACTTCAGCAAGAAGCGATAAAACGTTATTATTTAAATTACTTGCCTTACGTACTTACACACTTTGTAGTATTTAAATTAAATCAGCTGAACTGACTGAATATTGTCTGTTAATTGAAAATAGCGCAGAAAAAAAACTTAAAATGCCAGCAGCCATTATAAAGCGTCACACATACACATATAAATATTCTCCACCTACTGACATTAAAATGCGATAACAAAATCATATTAAATGAATTAATGATAATTAAATGCAATTCTTTATATATTGTTCAACTACCGGCAATTAAATCTATAATTTAAATATAATTAAAAATCAAATTTATTTATAGAAAAATAAAAATTCTTACAAAAAAAAAAGAAAAACTTACGCGGAGAGAAAAAGAAATCAAACAAACGAAAACAAAAACAAACAAACAACTCATCTTTAAACTTTAAAATATTTTTTAAGCTTTTGAAAACTAAATACAAAACAACACAGACGCACGTACACACACACAATCATATAAGCGTACAAGCGAAGCTTATAACATCTTTTTAAAAAACTATTAAGATTTATAGTTTATTTCGGGTAACGTTGCTCTAGCATCTCTGTGCCGTGCCTGTGTGTCTGTGTATGAATGAACGAGCGCATGCATACGCTTGCCTATGTAGTTGAATTTTTGTATTTGAATTTATATATAAATAGATAAAAATATATATATACTTATGTGTGTGTATATATATATATATATATGTATTTATTTATTTTTCTGCTGTTGTTGTTTTTTCTCATAGTCTTTACATCTCTCAAAAAACTAATATGCTTTTAACTGCAGTCGTTTGAACGCTTGCATCGTATAAATACCGCCGTTGCCGGCATTTGATTTCATAAAAACATCTTTTGTTCATTTAACAACTTCTAAGATCTCTCTGCAAGAAGTCGTTTCTTGAAAGGATATCCATCTACCCGCAACCAGCAAAATAATCGGATTAATAACCAAAAATTATTATTTTGTGTTAAATCAATCAATCAGAAAAAGTGCCAAAATGAAAATTGTAAGTGTTTCACGGATAAGAACGATTCAGTATAAAAATAAAAGCAAATCTTTAAAAAAAATGGTCATAAGGATTACAATGAAAAAAAAAGGAAAAATAAAACAAAAGAAATCATAATGAATGTGAAAAAATGAAAGTGTTTTTAAGAAAACTTTGACTATTAATTGAAAGAAATTTTTAGCGCTCTATGGTGGACTCATAAGTAACTGAACTACTGATTTGTTTTTGTTTTCATAAAGGAAAAATTATTTAAATCATGTAATAGTAACGATTGGCTTCACTTCTAAGAAATTTCCTTACAAAAAAATTCAATTTCTAGAAGATTTGGACTTGGACTTCTGAAGCAACTTCATATAAAGTCCTTAAAAAAATTAAAAACATATCTCTATTTGAAAACCAAGATTTCAGATCCTCTCTTAGTTTCAATGTACAAATAGAAGTTTATCCGCACTCAGGCGATAGCACATGTATACGAGAAGATTCTCTTCATAATATTTTATTAAAGAACGAAATTATAGCTTCTGCCTACATTAGCCGTTCGCGATAGACAAGTGACCTAGAGAATCCTTTTAACGTTCTTCAATGGGTGAAAGCATTACCATGCCATCACTTGAGATGTTCACGGCCTTAGCTAGCGTGAACGAAGAACATTTCTCTGTCATCCTAACAATGTTATGTCTGTGACTAATAATTTATTCAACGGTTGCTCTCACTGGGCGCCAACCAAAGCAAGTAACTTTCGAAGATAGAAAATCATTTTAGTAAAATAAAGCATCCTTCACAAATAAAGCCTCTTTAAATGCTGCTTATTAGGAAAAATATTCTTTATATAATTGGTTTAATTAAAATTATTCCCGATACTTTTTTGACAGTACTAATTTGTTTAGATTAATTTTTAAATCTTTTAATAAAATCCCAAAATCACATCTCTATTAACTTAATTCTAACATTTATTCTCATATCAGTGGCTTAATACGCTTATCACATTACAGTCAATTATGAATTCATTTCGCGAACATTTTTTTTACTTTACTACCATAAACGTTTCAATTAATAACAAATTTGAAGGCTGGAATATTTAACAAAGAGTCCGTTACCATGAACAAAAAAAAATTTGGTTCTTCTTGTAAACAAAAAACGTTTGCACCTATAAAGAACTTGAATAACATATGAAGAAAGGAAAATATGCAGGAAACAAAACTTTTCCTTATTGTCCAACTATAACTTTCAGATGAACGACATGTAGGAAAGTAAAATAGAAGACAGACATGATAATCCCATGCTTTAAGAGCAATTATTTAGCGATTTCACGCTTACTACTTATAAGGTAAACTTATAATACTTCGAAAGGCTTGGACTTTTCGTTATGTTCCCGGGGATCGACTTATTCTCATCTCTTAAAATTTCTCTACATGAAATTTGAAACAATTCGAAGGATAATGTCTAACATACTCTATAATTTTTATTATCTTTAGACGCGATAGCCGTAAAATCATAAAGCATTTTCTACATTCTATACATCGTATTTTATCTCACTTTACATAATATGTCGACTTTTCCTGCCACGGGCAACGTAGAAAACCTAAATACCCAAGATAACCTAGAAAATTTTCCATATATGAGAAGTGATTGAATTTACTACTAACACTACCTCTTTATACTAATTTAAGGTATAATGGAGGTTATGGGATTTTTCATGTTTTTTTTTTTTTTGATATTTTGAATGATCTCTCAAATATTCGAAAATCGTGTTCAAAACATTTTATAATCCTCCAATTCTTTCTATAACTGAAAAAGTAGAGGTTTATTTCACTGTTACTGGCTACTGCTTGGAGGTTTGATTGTAGGTTTCTCGATTCTATATTTTCCGGCTTGGCGATGCTTTTAACTCTTTCTAGCCTCCATTAAATGACTTCGACGTTATTTAGTGGATAGAAATTTTTTTGATTATTTTGTTTTAAGCTTCTACTCTTCATTGAATTACTTCAACATTCTCCAGCGGACACAACTTTTATGATTACTTCGTTTTTAAAGAGAGAATATAAGCTAATATTTCACTGCATATAAGCTAATTTTTCAGGATTTTTTTAGAATCTAGAAAAACGAAAATTTCAAAATGTTTGTTTAATAACTTCGAATTAAAACAAGAATTAATCTAATTATTTTCATTATTGTATTTGAACTGTAATAGCTTAGTCTTATACACACATCCAACAAAACAATAATAATAACTTTTTATCAGTTGCTTAAGTAGTAAGCATTACACATAACTTTCTTCTTTCCTTGCACTGGTACAACGCCTATGGCCATAAAAATTAACTTAAAAAATTAAGATTACGTTCCTAATTAGTAGCGCTGAATCAACTTTGAAAATAGATAAAATCTGCTTACTCTGACGTCCACAGATATGTCGGAATAGGTGCAAAAAAGGATAAAGTTGAAATAAAGGTTAAAGATAATAGATATAAATTCGATCAATTTGTCGATTGATTAATTGATGATGATGATGATGATGATAGGAATCCAAAACTCACCGAAAATTTCATTGTTTTCAGTAATAGATGGAACCGTAAAAATGTTTCTTTTAAACATTAGAAATCGAATTCAACAAGGAATCAAAAAAAAAAAACAAAATTTAGCATAATCTTATTATGCTTTTATTATTGAAAATCACCGCACATGTCAGAAACGATAAATTTCAAAGAAAAATTATGACAACCACAACAGCCACAACATATATGTCAGCTTAGAATACCAAGAAACCTTTTAAATCGCACAGATTAAACATTAATTTGACATTTAACACAAACCCAACATGACCATATGGCACAATACATCATAACATATAAAATAAATATCAGACAGAAGCGAGCACGCAGTGTTGCTATATGATGGTAATGATGATAATGGCAAAATGCCAGCATGGGGAAGGAATCAGAAGATGTGTAAACAATATATGTGTGTGTATGTGTGTGTTGTACAAAGCAGTTAAACTTAAAAATGAAAGCACACCCAATAAAAAGTCAAAATAAAACATTGTGTAAAAAAACGTGATGTTTGACATAAGTGTCAAGAAATAACTAAAACCAAAATGAAGCAGAAAATTCCTAAAACATAAAAAATATGATTTTCATGAAAAAATTTTTTTTTCATATTTCATATGGTTTACTAAAGCGTAAAAAGAGATTTCAAACCTTTTACTGAATTAAAATAAATTTCCGGGTTCATCTCTGCGATAATTTTCGCAAACGATGAGATGAAAAATAAAATGCAAACTATTCAAAAAAAGACTTTTTTACGATGTGTTTTGTAAAACCAAACAACTTTAATAATTTTATGATAGATGTACATTGTATTGCTTAACCGATAACGCGAAGCATTAAAAATATTCAGAATTTTTATTTACGCAAACAGACCTTAAGGTTGCCCGACCAAAAAAGATTTCGTCAGCGTAACAAACAAACAAACAAAAATGTCTTACATTAAAACCATAAACAAAAGATTTTCTCAAATAATATTAAAATACACATACACATGCAAACACAATGAATAATTGAGAATAATTACATTAGGAAACGAAATTTGCATACAACAGCCAGCAAATCATGTCAACAGTTAATTAATGCTCATTATTTTAATTGAAAATTACCTTAAATTTATTATGAATTCTTTGTTTTCTGTTCTTTTTCTTTTTCCTTTTTTTTGTTTTGTTTACAGGAAATTACTTTATTAATTATCGCCTGCACTGCCTCAATGGTTCTGGCCAGACCCCAGGAACCCATTGCTATTGTTAGTCAAGAATCTAATCAAGAACCTGATGGCTCCTATAGATATTCGTAAGTAATATTTTTAATTTTGTAATTTTTTTATAACATATTTTCTGGCTGGCCTCTAAGTAATATATGTTTTAATATAAATAAAAGACTTAAGAAACAAACTTCTTATTTAAATGAAAATGAAAGCTTTTCAAAACTAAATAAATTGAACGAAAAAAATATTCACTAAAAATGACTATAAACTTTTTTCGAAGAATTTTCTTATGAAGAATCCATATTTCATACAAAAACAAAACAAAAAAATTATTTTTAATTTTAAACTTTATTCGATGCCATTAAGCAGAGAAAGGGATATTTGGCAAACCCAAGTAAACGTGATCCTGAAGTTTTTCTAAAATAAATGAACAAATTTAATAATTATTGAGCACGAGGAAACTTTGCTTAACGGAATATATCAAATGGAAGATTTAATGATTTTAATTTTGAATTTAATGTTTGACTAGAAACTTGACTTATTTTGTTTTTTTGTATAATTTTATGACAAATTAAAAGATAGTGACTTAAATCTAGTTAATTAGTTAATTAAAATTATTCCCGATATTTTTTTGACGGATCTAAATTCTGAGATCAACTTTTAAATCTTTTAATAATATCCCTAAATAACATCTATTAACTTAATTCTAACATTTATTCACTTCATCGTCCTATGTACTAAAATAATTTTAGCTAATTATGTAACAATTTTTGCTACTATGCAGGTGCCTTGAATTCGTTTTATATCGATAGGAAATATAGCTCGTACCCAAAAATTGTTAATGACTTTAAATAAATTAACGAATTTTTTTCAAAATTAATTTATTTTCTCTTGCGAGAAAACCAATTATGTTAATTATTGTAAATTATTGCTGCGCGTTCAAGGTGCATGTGTCAAGATTTTATATATCGAACATGTTTAAAAACATAAAATTAAATGACACGTATAACGTGGCGACAGCTGTCACACACGTTGATAAAAAAAAACCAATGAAATCATATTTAAAAAAATAATAAATAAATTTTTTCTTTACATTTAGCTATGAAACCGCCAATGGCATTAAAGGCGACGAAACGGGTACCCTTAAGAAATCCTCTTCTCCCGACACCAGTGATGTAATTGTGGCCAGTGGTTCCTTCTCTTACACCTCACCCGAAGGTGAACAAATCTCTTTGACTTACGCTGCCGATGACGAGAACGGCTTCCAACCTCAAGGTGCCCATTTGCCCACACCCCCACCAATTCCACCAGCAATCCAAAAAGCTTTGGATTACTTGTTGAGCTTGCCACCCACCAAACGTCGTTAAGTCACTTTACATCAAACACCCATCCAGCAGGAACTCTTCTTAAAACAAACATTGATTTAAACAAACAAAAAACAAAAGCAAAAAAGTAAAAAAAAAATCAAATACAAAGAAAAAATTAAAAGCAAAGAAGAGATGTTCTTAGTAGTTGTAGATATTAACTTGTACAGTAACTTTTTATTTTACACACAATTTTTGACAAATAAACATCATGAACTACAAGGTGACTGACCACATATTGCTAAACTTTATATGACTGTCACCGATTTACTTTCATTACTTTGTGTGAAAAACAAAAAATTATGCAAAAATTTTCTTTTTCTTCTTCTTTTCTGTTACTGCTTCACTGCCCACAACAACTCACTAACTAACTATTTATAGGGAAAGTACATGAGTTGTATAGAACTTAAAACAAAACAACAAAAAAATCCCAACTTATCTTAATTAGAAATAAGAAGAACTAGAAAATATTAAAGAGAAAGAAAGAAAGAACACTGACTGAACGAGCCTTAACTTACCAACAACAACCAAACGAAATCATTACTTTTTATAACAAAACACTTACAAAAAAATACAAATACAACAACAACAACAGTTCTAAACCTCACTGGTTCTTATGAAAACAAAAAAAAACACTCATTTGTGGATTAAAAGCAAAAACAATTTTTTTTTTGTCCAACTCAATGATAATTAAAACATATTTTCTGCACACGACGGACTTATCACACACACGTACGCATGCACGCACAACTTCAACAAATCTATCACTTGAAGACAACTTTATCTTTCGTTAGGTCTTTTCCAAATCTAATCTCTAAGGCACACAAATCAAAAACAAAAAACAAAACAAAAGTAAAAGTTGTGTCCTTTTTTTAGTCGCCGGAACTCTGCCATTTCGGATTCATGTGATATCACTGTTTGTTGTTGAGGAAACAAAAATAAACGAAAAAAGAAATGAAAATCATGAATACACAACGATTTACACGTATATGTATATATAGAAAGAGAAAGAAAAAAAGAATCGAACAAAAATTTCTATTAAAAAATGTATATCTTTGTATATATGTATATGTTTTCTTTTTACAATAATAACAATAATAATAAATAAATAAAATAGGTAAAGCAAATAAAGAATGAAGGATTCTTTACAAAAACTTAACATGAATCTCGTTTTTATTTTTAGCAGCCTTATCAACCAATAGATTGAATTTGATTTCTAAATTTTAGTAAAAAAAAATTCAATACGAATTACAAATAAAAAAAAAGAAGCCCTCAGTCTTTACCATAAAATTCACAAGTGGAAATTTAGTCAAAATCCAGCATCATTGATCAATTGTATATCAACGAACACTTGCATTGAATATGAAATATCACCTCACCGGTAAAACAATTGTTTTTGTTGCATAATGAAGTCCTTTGTATTAAATTCATTTCCTCTTTTTGCCACTCTAATAATAAAATATCATAAGACCTTTAATGAAGTAAAAGCGTTATTTCTTAGCTAATTCAAATCAAAGGTCTTTGTAATAATAATAATAGGGATACAAATAAGTTTCCGCCGTTTTCTATCAAAGTTAGAAAATTCTTATGAGAAAACAACGGTACATTTATTCAAAGTTTTATTCCCTCATTAACTGATACCTCTTCCATCTTTTACACAATATATGAATATCGTAAGAGAAAGAGAACTGGCCTTTTGAGCCTGGGCCCAAAAAGCCCCACTGGATCATACAATAAGTAAACGATTGTAACTATATATAAGTATTAATCAGATCAAATCAAATCTGATAACAAGAACAAGAGTAGCATTTTTCAGCTTCGTGCCATTAAGGTTCCCGAGCGGGTCTTGCTATATGGGTTTAAATTTCCTTAAATTGAAAGCTCACTGACTATCATGACTTTTCATATATTATGCCGCATTTGCATCAACTAAAATTTCTCGCAAATGAAGCTTAATCGGAAAAAGTACCGTTTCGAACTTTTGCAGATCAATAGATTTAAACCCCGCTGATTTTTTTTTTCCATAGAATTATAGATGTATAAAATTATCTGACACAATTTGGCGCTTTAATCATTTTATCATCACACATTGCTACCCTTACCGATTATCAATTGAATTGATATTATGAATAAGAAGATATAATATAAGATAAATAATTTTCAGGGAATTCTTTGATTTTGAATTCCGAAGGAATGCGACAAAACGTGTATATTTTTGTATGCAAACTCTGGGATTACGGGCATATAAAATTCGTTCTAAACATAATATGGGTGCACTGCACTTTTTTAGCGCATGCACTAATCTTGCCGATTGTTAACACTTACGAAAAAGTAAATCATTGAAAACATGTTTAAAATTTTTTTTTAGTATTACTTTCCAATTTTAAAATTGAGATTAATTTTTGTGAATTTTTTTTTTTAACTTGATTGCTTTGAACGAATTTGTTAAAATTAAACTCACGATTATATTTCTTCTTTGACCAGCCTTTCAGGCGATGACCGCTATACATTTGCCTTCAGTTGGGTTATTCCGTCTTGACTGCACAAAGGCGCTTCTGCAATGATAGTAAAGTTTATTCGCAGCCACAGAAGCCAGTCTAAGGAATTTCTTTCGTGAAAAAATTATTCGAAGTTTTACATGTCCACACGTAGGGTAGTTGAGTAGGTTATAGCTGAAGAAAGAGGGAAGAGGGAAAGAAAATTAAGCGTAAGTGGAAATACCTGGAGCGATGTGTAAAACCACTATTGATAGGTTGTTCCAACGACGGGAAGCGTGATTGAAGAACGATGAGTCGCGTAGTATCCAGGCATCCGCAGGATGAGTGTTCGAGAACGCTGGGAGAACCGAATAATCCTTTTACAGGAGTTTATTCGTTAACAAATCTCTTCTATTTCTATAAAGCACTTTCCTTATGCTGCAGAGAAGTATTTTTACACCGCTTTAACAAACAAAGAAAACAAAACAAAAGAAAAGAAAGCAGAGGAGAAGAAAAGTAAAAGGAAAAAAAAAGAAAAGACAAAGGAAAAGGAGGGGAAAGTTAAGAGAAAACGAAAAGGAAAAAGAAAACGCAAAGGAAAAGGAAAGAATACAAAAGAAACGAAATGAAAAGAAAGGCAAAGAAAAGAAAAGAAAAGGAAAGAAAAGTAATGAAAAGAAAAGTAATGAAAAGAAAAGTAAAGAAAAGAATAAAACAAAAGGAAAGATAAGAGAAGGGAAGAAGAGATAAGAGAAGATAAGAGAAGAAAAGAAGAGAGAGACAAAAAAGAACAAAGGAAGAGAAATATTTGACTTAATTAGTCTTAATTAGACACTTTCTAAGAAGATACAACGAACGAAATTATATTACAATTTTCTTTCATATTAAACCCTTTTCTGATAATTAACAATATTTTCCATGAAACCTTATTTCGTCTCTTCAAAAATTGTCTCACGGGTTTGCATTATTATTATTCAAGAATACAAGGCATTTTAGTTACAAAAAAGGTTAAGTTTTCAAATGTCGTTCTCCTACCTCTTTACTAGTACGATCCCTTGAACATTTAACTGACATCTAAACTCATAAAACGTGCAATGTTTACAGTCAATATTTAAGAATGTTTTTCTGGTTTCATTCGAATAGCTGTTAGGCAAAAGCACATATATATAAAACCCACAAATTTTAAACGAAATTTATCATTTGTGTATCAGTGCTTCGTTTAGTGCATTAATTAAATTTTATACAAAAATGTGTTTTCATAACACGAATATGAGAATATTTGCGTTGTTTCTACTGCTGGCAGCTTCAATTACATACGCCAAAGATATACAGCTAATGTCGCAAGAAATTATGATTCAACAGAATGGACGGCATCATTATCAGTGAGTTTTGAAAATTACATAATCGAAAAGGGCTCGTTTATATGACTCTAAATGAATTTCTTAAATGTAATTATTAACAGAAAATCTGGGAAAAACATCGTTTTCTTGGATGAAAAAAAAAAAATTTGTCCGACCCAAGAATGCCTTAAAAATGATTGTTAAACTTCTAATCATTCAAAATAAATCAATTATCGGTGATTTGGTACTTTTCAAAGCAGCTAAGTAAGCTACTCGTTATACTCGTATAGGGTGTTTTTCTACAGCTTCCAATACTTTTAATGAATTTTTGTCTACCTCTACGAAATGCAAAAAATCCGCATATGAACATTGTTATCGCAAGCCCAGATGAAGAAAATTTTCAATTTTTGTTTCCTTTTTAGTTACGAACTAAGTGATGGTTCCAAGGTCACACAAGACGGTTATCAAAAACATATTGATGCTGGACATGACGGTCAAGCTGTGGAAGGTAAATATTCGTTTATAGCAGACGATGGTAAAGAATACACTGTTACATATACGGCCGATGAGAATGGTTTTCGTGCGCATGGAGTGCATTTGCCAACGCCACCACCAACACCAGAAACTATATTGAAAGCAATGAAATACTTAGAAGAACATGCACATCATCCAAAAGAGACACATTGAATTGATTAATTATTTTTTAATTTTAGACCTAAGTAGTAAAAATGTGATTTTTGTTTATAAAAAAAAATTTGTTAAAACAAAATTTAAGAGAAAAAATATTAACAAAATTAAATTTAAAATCGAATCCTAAAACCTAGAAATCTCAATGTGTAACTAATTTGTTAATGAGGTCTTCAGCAGCATCGCGAATCCTAACATTATTTTTTCTTTCTTTCTTTGTATGTTCAGTACCAGTATTAAGATATAATTTTAGATTGAATTGCGTGTGTATACATGTGTGAGTGTGAATAGAAAAGTTTATTCACCTACATTAGATTTTTTTTTTTCAAATTAATGCGTTGATAAGTTGATGTATGGAGAATTTGACAATTTCTGGTTTGACGATTAGCAAAAACCAGAACATCAAACAAGAAATTTTTAATAAATAAAATTTCTGATCTTTATTCCCTTTGCTCTCATTAAAATTCATCACCATATTTGTTATCATTTTGCTTATTTCTTTCGATCTCTAACAGCAAAACAAGCGAACATATATATCTTACCCAAAACACTTCATGCAAATACATAAAAAATCTGCGATGGGAATAAAGGCGAACAGAATAATGAACATAAATATAGATACAAAGATATACGGACGTAGGGACAGATGAGCAAATGAATAGAAGGCTGAGAACGGATTCTTTTATACGAACGGATTATTCTATAGGAACGGATGGATGGAAAGTACCAAGAAGCGAAAAGCCTAATAAACAGACAGACAGAGAGATAGAGAGAATCGGAAAAGAAACACAATACATTGACTGATGAGTGAAGACGCGCGGGCGTTTAGAGTTATAAACATACTTCGAATCTCATCACTTAAAAGAATTTCCGACAACATTTTTCTGGGCGTTGCAAAGGAAACAGCATAATTAACATACTTTTGCGTTCAGAGCTGAGTAGAAAAGTTTTTATAAATTCCGCCAAAAAGTTTTTTTTATTAATTCTTTCACAAAATTTCATAAGCGTGATAGCGTGTCTTGCATAATGATTTCAATTAATTTGTTGACAGACCGAAGGTGGGCGTGTTAAACTTGAATATTTGACTCACTGTCTATTGCGTAATTTATGTCTAAAAAAATTAGAAATAACGGCTTTACTTGTTCGTTAGCTAATAATTCGTTAAGCAGCAAAAGTCATGCTAATGAGCCCCATGCTTGATACTGTGTTCCTAAAGAATGTACGATAACGTATTCAAAATTAATGTGAAAATTATAATAAAAATAAAAAATAAAAACACAAAAAGTTAAGCAATACAAATAACATCACAAAGCTCACACGCATTAAGCTTTAAAGTCAAAGATTTATTTAAGTGTTAAATAAATTGGTAAACTTTAAAGATTAGCTGTTAATTAATAGTGTACTGGTCTTAGGATGAAACTTATTTGAATAAATTGTTTTACACAACTTATTTAAATATGTTTCACATTTGTTATATACTCTGCTTTAAGAAGAGCGCATATTAAATTTGTCATCTCATTTATAAATTGCAAGAACATTTTCCTTCTCCGATTCTCTCTCTCTCCTTTTTAGCAAACTACTAACTCGTCAAAAGTTCAAACTCGTAAATCTTAACTGATTTAATTCATTTTTTATTTAGTATTGTCTTAGATTTTAGAGAACTAGTATGTGTATATGTATTCGTATTATATAAATATATAAGCATATAAATGTATAGGTATGTAAGCAAATAAGTATATAAACAAATTTTAGCGAGTAAGTATATAAGCAAATAAGCTTATAAATATATAAAGAAATAAGCAGATAAGCTTGTAGGAATATAAGCACATAAGCAAATAAGCAAATAAGGATATAAATACAAAAACAAGTAAGGATATAAACACATAAGCAAATAAGGATGTAACAGTATAAGCATATAAGCAACTAAGCATATAAGCAGATAACCACTTAAGTATAAAAGCATATAAGAAAGCAAACACATAAGTATATAAGCATATAAAGAAGTAACTACAAAAGCATATAAGAAAGTAAACATATATGCGTATCCATGTACGTATAAAACTATATAATGATGTACGGGAATAGGTACATAAGTATTTAAGCATATTAGTATATGAGCATGTGAGTAGAAATTTTTATGTACATAATTAAAAAGTATGTAAGCATAAGTGTAAGCCGATAAGAGTACATGAGTATATAAATAAATGTAAGTATATGAGATGAACAAGAGCGGATGACTACATTAAGATAAAAACAACGCGTTTACTATAATTTTACACAGAAATCGTTAAAAGAGGTTTTTATGCGGATAACAAACGAAATGTCAAGTTTAGTATGCTTCCATTTTAATTATTATAAAAATATTTAATGTAATATTTTTTGTAACATTTCCAATTCCCAAATACGCCCTATTGTTCGAAACCAGTTGGAAAGGAATATAATAATTTCTTCAACTATATTATAAATCAAAAACTGGTCTTACATCTTATTTTTTCATTTAATGACGCTTCTGACTGATTAAATTTACGCGGAACACAGTATATGCCATATGTGGTCAAGGTTGAAACTTTACAAATTCAATAAATGTCTGAATCTATCTTATTCTGTTTTTTTTTTTCACCAAATTTACAAGATGGGCGGGTAACCTTTTGTCATACTCTTGTAACGCTTTAAAAAATTCCATTTAATATGTTCCCTACACTTTTATATTCCTGTTACTCCTACTACTCCATGCCATGTCTCTGCTATTCTAATTATATTTATTCTGATTACAGCTTCAATACTACTACCGCTTTCAGTTTTTGAAATGTGAAGTTTCGAAAACAACAACTTTTTAATAACGTCAAAAGTCTGTCTAATATTATTTTAATCTAATTCGCTTCAAACTTTTTGCGACATTCGTCACTTTTCTCTAATTTATTTACTGAAGCTTACCGGGTTTTATTGCAAAAAAGATAATTAATTTGCCATAAACTTAAAACTTATGGGCAACTGTGCATTACTAGGAAACCCTCAGAGACTGCGGATTTTCGAACCAATATTAAGTATTGCCTAACTTTGATAAGACTTATGAGTTAGCATCCATTTGTATGTACGATTCTTAATTGATCGACTATAAATTTGATGTCCGCTATGGGTTTCCATACTACAATTAATTCAAAAGTCTCTGTAACAACAGTTTTACTGAAGGCAATTAATGTAGAAATAACATTCATCACCTCAACAGTAACTTAAAAACAACCTTTTGGTTGTATATTTGCCTAATGACAGTCAAGTGTTTGTTCGATCACAAGCACTCTCTTCCCCCATGAGGAGAACAATCATGAATGCTATATACTTGATCACAAGTACTCTCTACCCCCATGAGAAGAATGATCGTGACTTTTTTTATTTGATCACAAGTACTCTCTTCCCCCGTGAGGAGAACGATCGTGACTACTGTTTATTCGATCCCAATTAATCTATAACCCATGGGGGACCGATTGTAATTACTATACTATAAGAACAGATAACTTCAAAAACCTTGTCCTTCGTGTTGACACATTTAGAGATAAAATCATCTCTCTTTTAGTATAGTATGTCTCAAAATTTACACAAGATTTGAAATATGCTGCTATTTATGCGGTAAAACGTTGGCAACCCGAAAAGAAAATAGATTGACAGCCGACAGTTTAGAATTAGTACAAATGACAGAATATTTCAAAAATAATGAAACTTTGACGAAATATTAATTTAACTTCATCAACTGTGAATAGACAATATTGTGGCGCACTATAAAAATAAGATCATATCTGCAGATTTATTTTAAAAAAATTAGAAGCTTTGTTATCTTATGAATTTCTTATATTTCTGAAAGTACGTAAAAGGTTTTTCAGATTTTTTAAGAACAAAACAAACGCGGAACAAGTCACGTGCTTGATCTCCCTTTGTTTTGCATCCACATGTCGCAATTTTTAGCAGAATTTGAAAGCAATAATTTGCTGAAAGTATCAGTCAAAATCTAGTGCAGACCGATCTAAAGCAAGGAACACCAGTTTGATTGTTTTTTCTTTTTTTTTGCGAAAATGGGTTAAAACATTTATTGAATTTTCTTTTATTGAAAAAGTAAATCAATCAATGTTCCCTAAAGACTTTTTGTTTTCAAGCTGCGGTAAAAATTTCAAAGCAATTGAATGAAAATTGAAGAAGAAGTTTAACAAAAACCACAAAATTTGAAAAAAAAAGTTTTAAAATTCAATTTTGAAGAAATTTTTAGTTTTTTCCAAGCGTTTAATATATTTGAAGACTTTTACTAGCTTTGCAGTGATCGCCAAACCGTTCATAGATACTAACAGTAGATAATTAAACCAAAATTTTTTTTGATTCTAGATTTTTCGATATTGAATTCGAATTTTGATCTAGAATTTTTGGCTTAGTTTACAGTTCTCTTTACAGTTATTGTTAATAAGAATTTTTATAAGAATCCGTTGATAGTCTTCTAATAGCATCATTGAGCTTATAAAGCCTTAGCAAAAGAACTAATAAATTTAAGATATCAAGCGAAAATTATTCTCGATTATCTTGAGATGAAAGCTGTAATAAACTGTAAAGATTATAATTAGTCCTTCGGGAAAAAAAATGTACAAATAAAGCAAAAAAAAGCAAAAAAACGAAAAAACAAAATTCTACGAAAGATCGGCAAAATCTCAGCAAAAGGCGATGCGGTGTGGCGCATCTTAAACGTCTGTGACCAGATGAACAACGAGATGACAAGTATGATAACACTGAGTGAGTGAGTATGACATCGATGCGTGTTTACAAGATTTGTGCGGTTAACAACAACTGTGGTGGTGATGACGAAATCAAATTTGTACGTAAGTGCAGACACATTAAAATTTCGCACATATGGGTTTTTTTTGCTTTTATTTTTGATTTTTTTCTGCCTTTTTGTGCTTTTTTCTGCTTTTTTTTCTTCTTCGTTTAAATGATTTATATTTGGCAACTAAGAGAGTTTATCTAGCAGGCACCATCGTACCATAACAATATCATCTGGTTACCCTTCGTAAAGTAACAACATGACGACGGACAAACCAAGTTACAGGCGGCAGAAATGTATGTGTGTGTAAATCTTTTGCAGTACGTGAGAGAGTTAGTCAGTTAGTGTGTGTGTAAGTAAGTATGTGTGCGAATGAGTATAAGTAGTGAGAAGCATGAATTTTAAATTTTTGTTTATTTTCACTTTTACTAGTTGTTGTTATTGTTATAATTTTATTATTTTATTTTTTTTTTTTATTCTTTACTTAAGACCATCTTGTATAAAATGGTACAACCGAGCAGAAGTTCCCATCAGTAGTGAGTGTATAAACGAACGCAAGAACAAGTGAATCGAAAACTAGCGCAAAAAAAAAATATTTAAAACGTTTTACTCTTTAATTCTAAACTCTACGAAGGATTAATAAAAAAATTTAAATTTTTTAATAACAAAAATGTATAAATTTTTAGCTGTTTTTTTAAACTTAGTGCTATTTGCTTATGTTTTGGCTCGTCCTGCTCATGAACATTTAATAGACTCGTTGGCGACTAGTACAACAACAACGCCTGCTACCATTATTAAGCAAATCGATATTACAAACCCCGATGGCAGCTTTAATAGCAGGTGCTTTTCTTCTTTTCCTTGTAAAAGTCAAGGTTGAAATATGAAATGAAACTAAATAAAAAAATGTTTTTTTTTCTCTTCAAAAAAAAAAAGTTATGAAACTTCGAATGGAATTCAAGTGCTAAGTACTGGTTATTTGAAAACGATTCAAGTGCCGCAACAAGTAGACAATGATGGTCATGTGATTGATGAACACGAAGAGACTATACTTGTACAAAGAGGTTTCTATAGATATGTGCATCCTGATGGTAAGGAAGTCGAGCTTAGATATATAGCCGATGAAAATGGTTTTCAACCGGAAGGTGATCACTTGCCCAAGGCATCTCAATAAAAGTATATATTTGATGACTATCGGTGGTCGGTTATAAGTTAATCTAAGTCAAGTTTTTCATTTTTATTCATAAATTATAATTGCAAAATAAGTTTAAGTTGTCAGTGTGAAACGATCTTAGAAGAGTATTTTAAAATTTAGTGTAAAATAAAATAGAAATAAAAATAAAAATATAAAAAAAATTAATCAATACAAGTCTTGAAGTAACTTGGAAAATATGGTAAAATGCTTTTATAACTAATTCGTAACTACTTTTCAGCTGCCTGTTAATTTGTTGTTGCTTCATTATTTCACACCCATTTGATTTTCGTGTTTGTGTTTGTTTTTCTATTTACTTTACTATCACACAAACAGCAAATTTGAAAAATCTTTTTCCCATAAACAAGAGCCGACGTTCAATTGCTTTCAAGTAGCAAAAGATGTTTACTTTTTTTGAATAGTGAGACGATATAATATATGATATTGTAACCGAGCATTACCGCATACCAGCGTACCATTTATAAGTGAATAAATTACTTATTACATTTGAATTTTGTTTCTTGAGTACTGCATCAAAAGCAGCTTAAACTGGTAAAGAAGAGGCATGGCTTACGTTTTCAACGCTCAACTGCATCGGAACACTTTATGGTTGAACTCCTATATATTCTTCCTTACAATCAAAGCCACCACACAATTCCTTGAAGAGTATCTATCTAGCCGTACAAAAGAAGAGCCTTGTAATAGGCGCTGATCCTTGGCAAAGAAAAAATACCCTTTGGCCGACGATCCACTATACTTAACTCCAATTAAGCCTTCTTACGATTTGCTGATAATTATAACCACCACACAATTCCTTGAAGAGATTGATAACTAGCCGTACATACCGTCCGACCATCCACTATACTTCACTCCAATTAAGCCACATTAAGATAAGATACGATAGGGATATAAAAAACAATCAAAATTCAAGTTACGACTCTATGTACAGATTCCAAGCGGGTATAACATCTACTTCTAATGATGGGTATTTACTTCTATTTCTATGAGTACTTTATTAAGTACTTTGTTCTTCAAATATTTTATATTAGGACGATTGCTTTCCGAAATCGATTATGTTAGGAGTCATAAGAAAACCTACTTTCAATACATAATTAACACTGTCTTTCTGGTAGGGCATAACTACATTTTATTGTTGTAACATAAGATGCTTCCGCTTCCGTAACATCTGCCGTTCATTAAATACCAATAAAAGAAACGCAAGCTTTTCACAGGATATTTTAATGATTTGTTTCAAACCAAACTTAGTTACTCTTGCTTGTAGCTCAAATCGAAACATGCTTTTTCCCATTTTTTCATTCAATGTTTAGTGAAGCTCTTGATCAAATAAAACTTATTACACTTAAGCAATGCATTGTTCACCAGTACACTTATGTGTAGGTCAAAACTGTTTCACGACAATAGATGTTTTTTACGCCACTTAACGAAAACAAAACATTTTTTGTTAAAAACTCTTAAGCAGACTTCAAAGTGAAACACTTCCTCTCCTCCACTTTACTATATAGGGTGGTGTAGGGTGGTATACGGGGGTATAGGAAGGGGTTATAGGGGGTATACGTCTCTAAAAGTTAAAGAAATATTGTTACAAATAAATTTTATGTTTTAGGAGATGTCAATTTAAATTTCCCACATTTCAATAGTTATAATCATCACTTGTAATCCAGGATATAATAACCTTGTAAGGAAATATGTGATATACAGAAGGGCTTAAAATAGAACCATCTTTGATTATACCGATAAATTCAGAATCATTTTCTGAATTCATATAAGCCTGTCTGCCCGTCTGTCTGATATCTGTTCAACCTACAATAACAACAACCTACAACTCAGCCTACGTGGGTTCAAACAAATCTCGTACTGATTAAAAAAACATAAGTAACACTTGCTATGTTATTTATTTTCGATTCATATAAATGGAATATATATATGTTTTGAGAAATAGTTTATAGGATACAAACGGGAGGACAAACTTAATATACGACCAATCTTTGATACAAAAGTAAATCAAGTCTCTTTAAGTTTAATTGTGCGACATTGGACCATTAAATTAACAAATTTGCTGAGAAATGCCAACCAAAAAAACGACTTAGTAACGTTTCCAGACCTTGGTATGTCAACATACCGCAGTTGTTTGTTACGAGCATTAAACTATGATGTGTCTGTCAATTATTGAGCGACGCTCATTTTTAATTTTAAATGTTTTTCTACACTATACCTTGAGACTTCAAATAGATCAATGAACAATTGCTATTTTGGCTTCTTTTTTTTAAACTTGATAAGGCAGGAAGTCATTTTAAGCTCATCTCAAGTGAAGCTAAAGCCTGTTGTTTACAGGTGGATTAAACTCTTATCGAAAGATGCAATCATTAATAAAAAATCAATCGATTACTCAATAAATAATAAAATGAAGAGATTCGTCAAATTATGTATGAAATAAAAGCAAGACAGTAGATGAAGCTAAGAGATGATACAAAAACTATGAGATATTTTTAGATCTTTTGATATAAACAAACAAAACCAAAAAAAAAAGAAAAATAAAACTGCCTTTTTATCTTTAAAATGTTTTTAGCTTAAATTTACTTAAAGTCAGCCTATCTACCATTATAAGACAAGGGTAGATGTTAGAAATTTTCCATCATTGAATAAAGGTTTTAAGGGTCTCTACATTTGCAACGCTGCAACTAAAAGCAGTATAGTTGACAAAGCTCGACTACTAAATGCTCTACACCACTTCGTCTAATACAACTCTTTATCTAGTTTCGTGATCACGAAAAATTATAAATACTTTATGGTGTTATCCAAAAAATAGACTTACGTAGTCCAAATCCGATGCAATTAATTTTTATCGTAAATTACCAATACGATCCAAGTTTCATCATGAAATATTAAAGATCAGACTCTTTTGTCATAGGAAAGCTTAATTTTGAGGAGAACCCTTATATGGGACGAAATGCCAAAAATAGACCTACCTGGTCCAAATCCGAATCAATTAATTTTTATGTCAAATTACTATTACGAACCAATTTACGTCATGAAATATTAAAGATCAGACTCTTTTGTCATAGAAAAATTTTATTTTCATGAGAAGCCTTATACAGGATAAGGTCCCAAAAATAAACCTATGTCGCTCAAATTTAGTACAGTCACTTTTTATATCAAATCACTATTAGATATTCATTTTCACCATAAATTGTTAAAAATTTGACCTTTTCACCACATTAAAGTGTTTTGTTCATAAGAAAGGTTATATAGGAAGTAGTTCAAAAAATAATCCAATGTGAACTACACTTTTCCCATTTATTTAAAACACTAGTTTCTTATGATTTTTCTTGTATAACGGATTTTTCAAAGAAGGTATTACAGGTAAGGTAGTCGTAAAAATGGTCCGATCGAATCCATTTTCCGTAGCGTTCGTCTTTGGGCTACAAGACGCCATTATAACAAATTTCGTCAAAATATCGTAAAAAATTGTGTAGGTTGACCACAAAAATACATGAACAGATATCAGACAGACGGACAGACAGGCTTATATGAAAATGATTCTGAATTTGTCGGAATAATAAAAGAGGGTTCTAACTTAAGCTAATTGGCATCTCCTAAAACATAAACTTTATTTGTAACAATATTTCTTTAACTTTTAGAGACGTATATATTAATACGGTACTTACTTCTTACTACCAGATGTCAACGAAAAACTTTTGTGCCATAATTCCGCTTTCGGTCTGAATTTATACCACGTGAAGTTCGTACAGAAGAAGGTGAAGCAATGTAGAGTATAGAGAGAATTCATGCAATCTATTGCTATGTATTTCAGTTTGATGATTTTGATAAATAAATCAATTCTTGTTAGAAGCTTTTCAGTGTTTGTCTTGAATAAATAAATAAAATATTTTTCCCGCAGTCAAATCAAAATAAAAGTGCAAAAGAATTCTTTCATAACAGACCTCTACACAAATATCTCAATCAGATATAAAATGAGGCTGTTTCAGGTATTTCCATAGACGACATTAGTCACCAGGACGAATTTTTCAAAAACGATATTTATTCCATTTCTTTTCCTATTTTTATTTTTTATTTTTTTGAATATCTATCACTCAGTATATTAATGTAAAAACATGGTAACACGGTACGTCTTTACCTTTCGACCATCCACCATTTGCTTGTAAGGATAACCAGGCTACTTATTTACTACTTACTTAAGTCGCAAGTACATCCATGGAAAGCCCTAGGCTTATCAAGAGCATATATATTGTATAGCGCATGTTCTTAGATGTTATAAAAGAGTTTATAAATTTAATTTGCTCCAAAAATAATCCAATCCAATCCAATATTAACTAACCTAACCTAACTAATCTAACCTAACTAACCACCACCTCTAGAAAACAGTTTCGTGACTTTTGTCTGAGATGCGAATTATGATTTTTCCTTTTTTTTTTGTTAATTCTCGACCCTTGCTTGTCAGTATTTAATGCGATTAAAGCAACTTTCTTTAAAGAGATAGCAAAAATAAATCTCTTAAAAATATTGCTTTAAATCGGTCAGGGTAATATTGCAGTCGACATTAACGTCGTTTAAATAAATGTACAAATAATGAAAAAGCCTAAATGTATGCTTTCAAAACTAAAGAAATTTCAGAAAAGATAAGACTGGAAATAGAAGTTTCTTGCAACAACAATATAACAACATTAAAATATGTTGAATTCGTCATTGGTTTTGTAATTAAGTTGTATTAGAAACAAAGCAAATCTCAAGTAGTTTAAAAAGAATTGATCCTAAAGACTTTAATTGATCTCAAAGACTAACTTGCTAGGACGCAACTTGAAACAATAGGAACAATCATTCCTTAAGCTTTACGTAAACTCTTCATGATCAACAATTAGATTAGAAATTGACTTTATTGTTATTCTGTGTGTACCATACACCCATAAACCATAGAAAGTTAAAATTTAAAAAATTCCATTTTAAAGCTTTTAGTTGAATTCCACAGAAATTAAAATTAGTTTTAAGTGAGATGTGATTCTTCTCGCATTTGGAAACAGATCAAAACCCGAAGTAATTCTGATGATATTATCTACCTTCTAGATTTTAAATAATCTAAATTCTAAATTCTAAGATTAATCCGAAATTAGCAGAGGAAAGGAAGATAAAATTTATTCAAATTTTAATGAGATGACAGATGATTCTTCTCGCATTTCTAATTTCGAAAATCAAAAACTGAAGGAATATTGATGATATAATCTAAATTCTAATATTGCTATTAATCCAAAATTAACCGAGGATAAGTATGTAAGATTTATTATAATCGCACACAAAAAATAATCAATTTCCATGGATTCGCTAAGTTTACCGCAATAAGAAGATTTCTTTTACTTAATCTCTTAATTCTAAATCCGATTATAAACAACAACAAAATAATGAAAAATGCCATTAAATACTTTAGCGGACATAAATCTTTTTGATTACGTTCAACGTAATAGTAAAAGACATTTACGAAGCTAAGGTTTTTAATGCAAAAAACAAACAAATGCTAAAATATGTCTTTAATTGTTTGTATGATGGGATCGACTTGAGAGAAAAATGCCTCTAATAAACTACAATAAATGTATATCGAAGATTCTTGGACAGGTTAGATCACATCAGAATATTAAAAGCCATTCAGAATGTATTTTATGCGAAAGCACGTGATTTGAATGATTCAAAGCAAAGCAAACGAATATTAACGGATTGTTGAGTTAAGTTAAGTTAAATAAACAGTAGATGGATGTGAAGCCAGCCTTTTGTTACTATCACATGAGATGCAAATGATTAACATTTTTCTCTGTGGTGTGGTGGACGAAAACAACAAACTACGTAGATATTAATTTCAACATAAACGCCAACAATTGTTGAAATAAAATTTTTTAAAATAAAATCGTGTTCTGCTTTTGTAATAAGCCAGCCAGCCAACCAGCCAGCCAATCCAGATGATTTAGAGATCCCGCTATTGGGATAACGCCAACTCGCATAAAATTGATGACTTAGAAATGTCATGAAATAATCGTCGTCGTCGCTTCGTATGTGTATAAGTGTAACTAACTTAAGCTTAAACAGCCTTCTATGTAAATGTGCTGACGACGACGACTTATCTTATAATATATGCAGCTTAAGATGATCGTACTAACAAAAACAACCACGCAACAACAAAAACTTGTTCTGCCTGCTAACCAGTTGTAAGTTAATGTAAATAATAAGACCGATCGTAATGAAAATAAAAGTATGATTATAACGTTTGCCTGGATTATAGTCCTGTAACCAGTTCTTCAAATCTTTCTGTTCAAACTGGTCGGTCGGTCAGTTTCATTCAGTTGCAGCACACTGACCTACTTGCTAAACAACGACTCTAGGCCTCCAGTTAAACAAAAGAAAACAAAAACAAAAAGAAAGAAACAACAAATCAACGTAAGTAAGAAAAACAAAAATAGAAGAAAACGTTTTTTTCAAAACAAGTTTGAGATTTATACGAATTTTTCTTCCACCCAAAAACTAAAGGACCGAGGGTATAATAAACTTATCTCTTTATTTGTAATGCAAGCGCATGAGAAATCCTAAAAAATGTATTTGAGATGAACACATATGCGATCCAGATTGTGTGCATTCGTCCTAAAGTTTAACCCTTTGACGTCTGTTGGGTACAACATCGGCATCTTTAAAATGGCCGTAGAAGGCAAAAGCTTAAGATACTTATAGGGTAGTTATCGAAAGCAAATCGGAAGCTTATCCCTTTGCCTTCTGTTGCGACTAACCTTGGCATCGTTAAAATTATCGTGGAAAGCAAAATCTTAACATAGTTATCGTTAGTTAACGAAAGTAGATCGAAATCGTAGAAAGAATGGTCCGCCTAAACCTACAAATCTGTAACTTACAATTGAAAAAAAAAACTAAGCACCTCCCGGTAGACATCAATAGCAGGCTTATGTAAATCTCAGAATAAAAACAGACATGATCTGCCCACTAACAGACCTTCAGAAGATAGAACAACCTTGATCTCGAACCTGATGAAAATTTTGTTTAAATTCAACCTAAAGATGGAAATAGTCCCAATCTGCCCATAAAATATACAATATTTGCCATTTTTATTATGTTTTTTAATACTCTTTTTTTATGTTATTCGTCTTGCAAGTCAAGATGGTGAGTGTAAAACATTCGCCCATTGGCGAACATAACTTTCTTACTTCTTTTTTACTTACTTCATTTTTGTTTTTTTTTCTGCTTATCCAAAATAACGGCTAACCATAAATAAGTCAATAAAACACAATCGTAAAATGAAAAATCGCACCCATTAAAACACGATTTCCAATGAATGATTTCGAACGTGTGAGACCAATTTACTAAAACAAGAGACCTTGAATTGTAAACCAGCAACAGCATCCAACAGCATCTTTTGCATCTTTCAACTAAAAACAAAAAACTGCATTACAACTGCGTCTACAGTACTTTTTACTTTCCGGTTAACGATTATTCTCTGCACTGCACTTAGCCACATGCATACAGCGAGCGCGCGCTATACGTTTGACATTTCCACCTCTCTTTGGCATTTCCATTAATCAAATTTATTTCGAGTCATCGTTTGAATTGATGAAATATTATCACATCATTTATTAAGTGTAGTTGTGGATTCCTTTTTTGAAGAAACAAACCGATAAACTAGTTGCAATTCGTGATAGGTTAGATAAACGTTAATGACCGGCTCGCGTTAATGACTGGCCTGCCACTTAACTACAATCATCATCATCAGGTTGCTTTGAGAATTTCTAGATCGATTAAAATGAAATTTAATTTACCCTAATTGCGATAGACTAATGATAACCGTAGAGAACTTAAGGCTTTCTAATTTACATTAAATCGAATTACATCACGGCTTTAATGAAACTAAAGAACGAACTATTATTTATAAAGTCAATCGTTCAGTTTGTTACAAAAAGGAATAGAATAGGAAAGACATTTATGGGAGTAAACAAAAAATACTTTTAGGAATAGAGAGGTCCGAGATATAGTAATTTTTTCATTCCATTTGTATACTGTAGATTCCACATATTCTTAAACAAATTCTTGAGATTTTGAGTCTTTTTTTCTTTCTACGATATTAACGGACTTTAGGACTACCGTCGTACCACTCCATACTAATATTAAAAAAATTTTCAATTTATTATGTGCTTTAATCACTTTTTTGAGCTGTCTATAAATCGAGATAGCGACCTGGGCCCCACGTACGCTACAGTGGTATCAAAGTCTATTATTTATTGTATATTAGAAATGAAAATCATTGATAAAGTTAAATTTATTGAAAGTATGTCTGTGCCTGCAGTTGTCTAGAACAGTTTTGAAAAGGTCGTAGTAAGCACAGTAACTAAAATACTTACTTTAGATTAAAAATTTTAAAATCATGAATGAAAATGCTAATAAATTGAAAAGTCATTTTCATTTGAAGAAGTCTATTTTTATTCATAGGCCTGCTATTAATGTCTCACATGATTGTGAGA